>JAEMOT010003443.1:51483-74837 GCA_019297695.1 Apostasia ramifera
ATATATATATATATATATATATATATATATAATATTTTTAGTCCAACTAGAATCTTTCCGAGCAAGTCAACCTTGACTTAAAAACTTGACCCAAAATGGCTTGATTCGAGTTCAAATCGAACTAAATTTGAGTGAGTTACAAGTGAGTTTTGAATAATTTTAACATCCTAATAATATATATGTGTGCGCGAGCGCGCGTGCATGCGTGTAGTTTGAGAGAGTTTTTTTTTTTCCTTTTTGATCTGAGAGAGAGAGTTTCTCATTTCCTTAATGCCCAATTAACCCATGTGTTCATACATATATACAATTTGATTACGAGTTAATTGATTTGATATCAAATTCTAAAGCATATTGTTTCTTTATTGAAATGTGGTGGCCCTTAGAATAAACAAAAAAATAAGTACAAATGCATCTAAGTTTCATCTCCATTAGGGGTGTTGCAAAAATCGTTAGGGAGGAGAATTCCCCTTGCCATGGCAGAATCATTGATCATGCGCTAAATAGTCATTTGCGCTATTTACATTTCTAGAAATATACAATTTTTTATAATTATTATAAGATAAGAGAAATGTAATTGTTTGCTTTAATAACAAGTCTCTTATGTGGTATAGGGGAGTTAAAAATATTCGAAACTGGAAACTCATTCGAAACTTGGTTGATTTTTGAATCAACTCGAAATCAGTTCGAAAATTTTAAACTGAATCATGAGCTAGGGACTTTGAATCGAAATTCATTTCAAGCTGATTTTGAGTTGGCCTTGACTTGCTCAAAAAATGATTCGATTTGACTCGAAGTTATATGTATAACATAAATAATTTTGATATAATATATATATATATATATATATATATATATAAAATGTCATTATATACAACTTAGCTGGTGATTTAGTGGTAGAATGGAGGAGGTTTAAGGCTTATTTCTCGAAGGCCTTGGGATCAAATCTTCTTAGATACATAATATTCCTACATTTTTTTACAATTACAAATTGATTTGAATCATGATTCGAGCCAGCTCGAATTATGTTCCTTTTTGATTTTGGACTGATTTCTAGCCGAGTCGAGCTCGAAATTTTCAATTTTGAGTTGGTTTTAGCTTGCGCAAAATCGGTCCGATAATAGCCATAGTGTGGTATGGCTCCTTTAGAGTATATCGAGGTTGTTCTCTCCACTAAGTTTTGAGGAGAGCTGCTGCGTGAAAAAAATCAAACGATTTGTTCTTATGATCCATACCGTCCAATTTTTCCCGTCTTTAGATCTGGAGGGATCGGACAGTCCATTGTCGTTGGAGGTGCTAGGCGCGTTGGGGTTTCATTCATGTTTTTGTTCTGTTGGGATGGTTATTTTTATTTCGATTGAAGAAAATTTGAAAACTAACGTCAAATATTTGCAATGGAAATTAGAGGGGTACTATTTTCAATAGCCTCAACATAAGTGACAGGTTACTTCATTTTTATAAATTGTCAATCTTACACAAAGGTAATGCATAAAATTGTTAATTATGGTTGTTGTTGAGTTGATTTTGACCTAGTTGTGCTCAAATAGAATCTAAATTATTCAATTTTGAAAATTAATTAATTTTGAAATGATCTTTGAATCTAGGTTTCAAAGATTTTTCGGTCATCTATCCTATTTACCCTTTTTCTTTATAAAGTTTTTGCTTTCTCTAATGGCGTCCACTATTTCAAGTTGCCAATAACCACACCATGGCTTTAAGGTTTGACCATATTTGTTACACCCAATTATCGAAGGATTAGCTTAAGCTTATACTTGTGGCCAAACTTTAAAATATGATTATTTCTAATAAGAAGCCAGAATAATTATTGATTCAGTCATAATTACAGAATGTTTTTATTAGATGATGATTGGGTATCCATGTAAGCTATTTATAATGACTGTGCATAAACAAACTTTAAGTCGTGTATTGCACAGCTTATCTAGTTGAGGTCTAATATTTAAGTCATGTCGATTGAATAAGTTATGAGGGTCACAAAATTTACTATTTTATAATCCCTATGGCTCACATGATTTATATTTTGTTTATGTTTAGTTATCATAAATTGCTTATCTGGATGTCTAGTCAATACCAAGCCATTAATTTTGTAATTATGTTTGAATTAATTATGTACATCTATTTATTATTAAAAATGATGGCATTTTAAAAATTTAGCCTATAAGTTTTTGACAATAATTAATTAATGGATAAAATGAAATAGATGGGTAATGGAAGCAAGGAACTAAGCATAAAAGCATAAGGAGAGAGTTTAAAGCCCATAAAAGGAAAAAAACAATGATTCTAAGAGATCGTTTGGTTGGAGGGTTATTATTGGGTAAGGGAAAAAATATATTAGTTTTTAAGTTTGATAAGAAATAAAGTTATTTTAATATTGAGATGTGTGTAACGTGTAAAATAAAGTTGATTTTAAGATTAAAATTTGTATTGGATGTGAAATAAAATTGATTTTTAATGTTAAAATTGTAAAAAAAGTTATTAAAATTTATGATAAATTTGAAGTATTAATAAAATATTAGTTTAGCCTTTTTAAGCCATTAACTAAATGAAGCCTAAGAGGCTAATTAAAGTATGCACTAGATTCTTTGAGAGTACAAAGATGTTAGAGCTAATTGAACATATGGATTGCATAAAAAATTGTGTTATTTATAGATACATGATGGAGAAATGTTTGCTATGAGTTAAGTGGGATTTGATTAATGTTTTTTTTTTGTTGTTGCTAAGGTGGAGAGTTGAACTAAGAATTCTCTTTTTTCAGCATCAATCAGAAGTTAGGGCAGAATGCAACTCTCACTTAGCTGACGAAGCATTAAAAAAGGCCAAAAATTCCTATCAAATCAAAGTGGACTAGTCTATTTCTTATTCTCGATTGGAGAGGGAGGTTCTTTTAATTCTAGTTTGAGGAAAAGAAAAGGAGTCATCATGTGGTCGTGGAGTGAATTGAAATGAAAACCAAAACAAGAAGAATAAAAGGTAGATAAATTTTGAATGTGGTTAGACTTAAACTCATTGTAAACCCTCACTCCAAATCACAAGGGAAAAGCTTGAAATTTCATCAAGGTTTTTTGCTTTATAAGAATCTCAAACTTTTCCAACAAATGACCACTAATAATCACTGCAAGTAGAAGGGGAGAACGCAACAAATACTTTCTTGCACCGAACCGGTCTTGGCTAGCGACGTATTCCCCTTCTCTTTTTTTTTTGAAAAGAATATTCCACTTTTTTCTTGAACCAAAACATGATGAAACAATTACTGCAGTAGTTGTAAAAGAAACACCTTTGATTGATTTTGTCCTTGAAGTTGTTGCATGCTGAGGAAAAATAAGTCAATTATTTAAGAATCTTAAGCTACTGATAGAGAAGTGTTGAAGGAATTAAAATGGGGGCTTTTGGTTGAAGTAAAATACTAGCAAATCCTTATTGCTTGCTGTTGTGCTATAAAGTAAATCTTGCAACTCTTGATAAGGGAGAAATTTATTGAATTTGATCAAATGATACTTTTGTCATTTATTGGCCCTAGTTTGTTGTCTCTAATAGTAATTAAGTTGATTATTACCATGAAATATAATAGTAGTATATATTTTTTTTCTTGGCAAAGTACTAATATGTCCTTATAATTTGCTTAGTATTCCTTCAAATTTCTTCGGTTGTTATCTCCTTCAAATGTTCATATTTGTTCTTAATATATTATCAAAATTTTTGAACCTTCTATTTTTCTTGATATTGTTTATTTTTCCCTATGCTTTCTTTTCTCCCTCTTCACTTTCTTCAACTACAACTACACGTATAGAGAGAAACTGTCTCTCTCCCCTCCCCTCTCCTCTTCATCTACCCTCAATGGGTAGCTGCAAGAGTGTGAGAGTGAGAGTGGGAGAGAAAGCGTGAGGGAGGGATGGTAAAATTGAGATTTTAAAATTAAAATGACCTATGTATAAGTTTTTAAAAATTATGATTCAAATGGGATTATAGGATAACTATAGATAAAATGAAAGGGAGAGAGGGGGAGGGGAGAGAGGCTAAAAATGGAGGAAGGGTGGGTAAAATGGAGATTTTAGAATTAAAGCAACAGATTTAATGGGACCTATCAGCTTGTTTTTAAAAATCATGAACAAAAGTGTAATTGTGGGTTAACTTTAGAGAACTATTAGCAATTTACCCCTTTTTTCTCCGCTCGTCAAAGATGTTCATCTTTCTACTATTTATTATCTTCACTCAGTGAAGCTATTTTCATTCAACTGTTTTTGACTTGATTATTTTTGCATCTATCTGTACTTGTTCTTCCCTTAAATTGGGAATGCCTTGCAGACAGATATGCAAGTGAGAGATAAAGTTTTAGTATTGCTGGACTCTTGGCAAGAAGCATTTGGAGGACCTGAAGGAAAGTATCCACAATATTACTTTGCATATGCTGAACTGAAGGTATGTAATCACATTGGTTCCTTTGGCATTCTAAGATTTTTTTTACATTAAATCTACCTTCCATTGGAGTTTTGGTGCTTACCATCTATCATCTCGGATTTTTATTTCATGTTAGATCGGAAATTAAACTGGCATATTTTGAAAACTGTGAAGTACCAAAAAGCAACCAACGAGATAAATACAGAATAATGTATATGCCATCCTACATCATAAATCGGCGATTCTAATAGTAGTTAATCATAGATGAATCAAGAAAATATTCTAGGCTATTTGTTTGTGAGGTTATTTTTAATAAGTGAAGAAAATAACATTTGATGTGATATCTATGTTTTGAGATTTGTGAAATATTTAAAATAAATTGGTTTTATTTTGGGAGATGTATAAGATGTGGAATAAAGTTTATTTAATATTTTAAAATTTGTGTAGGATGTGAAATATAGTTGATTTTAATATTGCAGTTTGTATAAGATTTGAAATATTGTTAGTTTAATACTGGAACTTATATATAATGTGACCTATGTTAAAGTTAACTCGGGCAAATGAACACCCTTCATATAACAACTAAGAAATTAATAATCTTACAAGCAAAATGATATAAAATGTAAAAGAAAAAGTGATCGAGGTAAATAAGAACTTAACAACCCAAGTTCAGAAAGGTGAATTTCAATCGTTTAGAGCTGGGATATGTAAAAAAATAGGATATCACACATATGTTGATAGTCAATTCGTATGTTGTTACTTGAATGGGTGAAGGAAGTTTGCTCTAGTTAGCTTAGAAAGGTTGTTGATGGAATGAGGGGGAAGGCAGGTCTTATTGCATGGATATTGGTGAGGCGAAAAAGTCCGACACAAATTTGTTTAGAGAAATATTGACAGAAGTAGGGGAAGATAGGCTTCTATAAATGGCACAGTGTGGGTGGTTGATGGGGATCGACTCAGACTTTCGATGTCTTCTTTGAGTTGCACATGGGCGGATGGTTCGATGCGATAGGTTTTAGCTTGATTAGCATCACCATGTTTAAGAATAGTTTAAAGATATCAACTTAATCATACAAAATAACGATAAAATAGATGATATTATTAGTAGGCTTTAAGTAGAGGAATACATCTCATATATTATGTGATAAAAAAATTCACTCTAATTTAAAGGTAAATTTTATAGGACACTAGTATGATTAACAATATTGTACGATAATAAATGCTGACTTGAAAAAAATAAATATTCAAATAAAGTATCACAAAAATGTACATAAGTGCTTATATGGTTCAAGCCCAAAAATCCCCCAAACTCAAAAAATATTTTTATCAATATTTTATATTTATTTCACATCATACGTAAATTTAAATATTAAAAATTAACTTTATTTCCTATCCTACACTGACCTCAAACTTCAAAATTAATTTTATTTCACATTATACGTCTATTTTAATAAAAGACTAATTTTATTTCACACCCATAATAGTTTTTAATAATGAAATAATTTTATTTTACATCATAATATTAAAATAATTTTTTTCTCTTTATATCCAAAAAATATAAAATATTCTCAAAACATTCTCCAATTAAGTGAAACCTTTGGCAGATGAGTGAATAATTGAATATGCATGAAAGTATAAGATAAGGAATAAATACATTTGTGAGAAGGTCGAAGTAGCCTCAATTAAGGAGAAGCCTGTAGAAAGTATTCTTAGATGTTTTGGATGTATAAATTATAGGCTAATAAAAGCTCTAATAAGGAGAGTTAAGTTATTAAATTTTTCTCGTATAAAAAGACTAAGAGGAAGACCAAAAAGGTCTCTGTTCATTTGTCCCTCCAAATTAATGTCATGTGGTGAGATTTTGATTGGCTACTATAGTACCTGTTTCGAGTGAATCAATGGCCCGATGATACCAACTACCAAGTCCCCGCCAAAGATTAGGGGTAACTTTTCCTTATATTACCACACAAAAGCTCATGATTGTCCAAGGCCTTTGCTCCACCAAGCTAATTAATTCCTTCCCTTGAGGAGACCAAAGTTGATTTTTTTAATTGGAATGATTTGAAGTTATCTATTGTGATCACGACATCTATCTCTTAGTTTGAGGTAAAAGCAAGGATTAACTAAAGAGCCACTCCAATAAACAAGAATGTACTTAATAAGTCCAAAGACAACTGGAGAAGTCGGAAAGAAGCCCATCATGGGGGATGTGGGATAGAGATGGTACTATAAAATCATTGTTCTAAAGGATTCATGTCATGATTGATTCGACAAGTTTTACGCTGGCTGTCGACTGCCTAACACAACCCTCCGCGTTTCTCATCCGGGACTTGGGACCCGGCAACGGCGCGTTTTACTATAAAATCATTGTATTTAAACATAATAGTATTGCAATTAAAACATAGCTATTTTCTAAAGTAGTATAATAAACAAATTTTTTTTTATATAAATGCTACAAATTAAATTTGATTGATAATAAATAAGAAATTATCAATTATATTAGAACTTTTTAAATTAAATTAATAAATCAGATTTAAAGTATTGATGATTAAATACGTTCTTCACAGAATTTTCATTAGTATTTGTTTCCTTCAATGAAATTGTGATCTCTTAATTTAGACTCAATGATTTATCGAGTTGAGTAAATAATAATTTTTCAAAATAAATAATCAATTATTTAAACAAAATAACCAGGAAATAATTTGATTTAAAAAGAAATTTTCCCTCAAGTGGATGGTTCATGCTAGTCCAAATTTGAGTTGACTTGAAACTCCATTTGAAGGATCTCACGAATTTGATCAGGTTGATTGAACCTACTATGGTTTAATGGTCTAGTCCTCAGGCTGGTGGAACAGGGGAAAAATAGCCATGTTGTCTTATTGTTCATGACTATAAATAGGAGAAAAGAAGATATGCAAATGGCTGGCTTTCACCTACTCCTTCATGCCCAGTGAACTCAAGTCTCTTCGGTTCAAGGATGTTCATCTTCTCTTCCAAGTCACAAGAACTTGAAACTGCTGGTCTTCTTTCCTACTTCTCTTCTTTCTCCCTCTTTAGAATAACCTTCCATTTCTTTGTAACATCACAAAATATAATGGATTAAAACCTCTATCGATCGACATCTTGGGTTTCTATGTAAAATCTTGTGTGTTGATTACATTTTTTTGTTCTTTTCATTTTATCTTACTCACTGAAACATTAACTTTAGTTGACAAAATTTGCCATTAACAAACTGATGGTTCAATTGTCCCGATGTCTCCACATATCTTTACAAAAGCCTATATATGGATGACTCGCTAGAAGGCAACTCCACCTTTGTTGTACCTAACATCCAATGGTTGATGAGGATCAAACTAGCTCCTTTCCCTCAGTAGACCACTAGACTCACCCGTCTCATTGAAGGTGGCGAAGAGGCTTTTGTTGGGCCGCAAGCCGGTGTGGCCAATGCAAGTGTACCCATAAAGCTTGTGTGATCCCCCTGTATGTGTGGGGATAAGGGGAGGAGTATGTCAAATAGTC
Source organism: Apostasia ramifera (assembly GCA_019297695.1). NCBI lineage: Eukaryota > Viridiplantae > Streptophyta > Magnoliopsida > Asparagales > Orchidaceae > Apostasia > Apostasia ramifera. Next base: position 59,413 of record JAEMOT010003443.1, read on the forward strand.
TCTTGACCTACGCCTGAAAAATGACCGAGGAGCCATTGAAACTCTCATTCCTATGGTCATAGACTTGGATAGTTTGGAGGAACCCATGCCAAGGGGCATCCTGAATGTTCTGTGGAGAGAATTGTTCTCCAAATGGAGGAGATCCTAAAGAAGTACTCTAATAGTTATGACAATCTGGGCACATCCCTTTATGTGGAGCTTTGCCGTGGAAAAGCTAGTGTTGCCAAGCTTGAGATGGAACTTTGCTGTAAACAGACACATTCATCTCCGCTTTAGGAGGCGTTGAATGCTCTACAACAAGAAAGAAGGGCTAAGCTAGTAGGCATGTCTATGGTCTTGACCTCATCTGGTTGATTTTGGGAAGTTAAGGCATTTTGCTACTTTAACTTCAACAAGCTCCTTAGCGTCAAGTCCGGCCAATCCTATTAATTACCAGATATTTGTCTTAGATTGTCATCATGACACTAATATTTTATCTGAAAAAAACTAATATCCAAATAACGACCGTAGTGTTGCACTGTTGTGTGAAGGAAAATCAATGCATTTTATCTTCTCTCACATTGGCATGTAATATGCAGACATCTGGCTTCCAGTTTCCGCAGCACCAAAAAGATTCTGCTCTAATATATACCCCTGCTATGCTAGTAGGTGGTCAACCTCAAGTAGGATATGGAATTCCTAGTGGTTCAACTGAAAGACTTGGCGAAGTAATGGCATCTGAAACTAGAAATTTTAGGTGATGTTCTGTTATTCTTTTGTATAATATCATACAATGATTTCATTGCATTTCCGTCTCTTGTATCATCTGAAATTGTCACTTTCTATGCTATCATCCATATTTCTTCTTCCATTATTCTTTTCAGTTTATCAGATTTGGGCAACATTCGAACTATAATGGAGTTATTCAATGACATGCTGCAGGCTGTGAACCAGGAAGACCGTGGGGTATGTGATTACCGTAACTGGTTCCCTTATTGTGTATAATGAGTACCAGTTCAGAAACTTGTGTCATTGATATCAAAGTATTGTAATAAAGACAGAAGCATTAATCATTTCTTTTTCATCGAATATGAAAGTTCCACTATGATTGTGTGATGCAATCTGATACCAAAAACATTCCATGCTTTTTGTTGACAGTCAACATATTCATGTTCATGTTCTAGGCATTTGCTGCTATTATGGTACTGTATGGCATTTTAAAAAACAATAGTATGCATCATGTTTTGCTTTGTATTAACATGTGTCGTCACTATCATAGGGATAATCTGCTTTTTCGTCATTCTCCTTCTTATGCTAGGGTTTTTTCTGCTAATATGTCTCAGTTCTGCTTTATCTTCTTATAGTCTCCATGCTGCAATCTATATTTCTATTTGATGACTTTGTGCTGCAAATTTTTGGGATTAAATATTTATTCATGATGTATATATTAATTCAAGAAAAAATGGAAAGAGGAGCATTAAGTATTTTACTTGATGCATTTAACTTGAATTAATATATATCACTGCAATTAATGTGTATTTATTGAGAACATTTGCTGTATCGTAGGCTATCAAAGACGAAGTTATCTCAGATCTTGCCAACCAGTGTCGTGTAAACCAAAAGAAGCTTTTGCAGCTTATTAACTCTACTGAGTAAGTCTGTTTTCTATATTATCATATATAATTCATAGAAATACTTGATTTCTTTGACATTGGATGTGGATTAGATCCTCTTGCAGCCATTCTTGAATGCAAATTCTTTGTTGTAGATCATACATAATCTTGGTTGTTTTATCATTGAAATGATGCATTCATCGTTTTAATTTGCAGATTTTGTTTAGTTGTTGACATTTTTTTGACTAATATTATCTTATTCTAGTGCATGTTTGCAAATTTTTCATTGTTTTCTTCATAATCAATCTTCATGGGAATGTATGATCATATATTTAGTTATTCTCTTACGTGTAATGCCATTCTGAATAACCTATAATACTTGATTATACGGCTTTTTCTCTGTTTATTACAATGGCAGAAACGAAGAATTAATGGGAGAAGCTCTAGCATTAAATGACTCTTTACAAGCTGTACTTGCCAAACATGATGCAATAGCGTCTGGCTCACCTTTGCCACCTGAAACCCATGGTATGTCAAGAATAAGCGCTCCTGCTCCTTCAGTGAGCTACCAGTTTGAGGACAAAGATGATGAAGAAACTGTTGTAGCTGGGTTGGCTAACAGGTTTGCTACGCAAATACATTCATCTTCATGATCAAGTTCCATCTTCATCATCATTATCATCACCCAATTGCTTTATCTCAATTTTTAATGCTAATTATTTGGGTATATGATTCATTTTGGCCAACAAGTTCTCTAAATATTACGTATAATATCTAAGTTACTTTTTCTTGCAAATTCGAAGTATTTGCATTATTTTGTTCACACAGGAGCTCCATTCAAAAATCAACTGGTGATGATGTCTCACCTGCTTGGAGTGATATGACCACTGTAACCTCAACTGCAGGTGTTTCAGAAGCCTCTTCTTCTGTTGAAAGCAATGCACTAGTTCCTCTTGATCCTACTACTCCAGTTACCGCTACTAACAAGGAACAAGACATGATTGACCTCCTCAGTCTCACCTTGTCGACAAACCCATCTCCTCAAACACCCGTTGCTCCACCACCTCCTCCCCCAAACATGAACCAAAACCCATTTTCAGCTGACCCCCCTCAGGCTCTCACATCAAATGAAGGACGTATAGCTTACAATAGTTATGTAGTACCCTGGGCTCAACATTCAAGTTTACCTCATCAGGATGTGACACAATACCCACACAATTATACTCCATGGAATTCTAATCCTCAGGTCAGTTCAAATCCATTCTTGTCACAATCTTCCTTCCAGTATCCAGCTTCTCAGTCACCTTCGGCTCCACTTCAGCCCCAGGCTCCATCTCACTTGTCAACCAAGGATTCCATGGCTCTCCAGAAGTTAAACTCGTTTGGCTCTAGAGAAAACCAGCTAAATCCTAGTAATGCTTTAAAGCAGTCAGGCTCTTCTGCTGCCCATAAACCATATATTATGCCTGACAAGTTATTTGATGATCTGATTGAGCTGAGGAATCCAGATGGGAGCCTGAAGTCAAGGAGCGCATCTACTCTTTGGGGCTCTTCAGGCCAAGGCATGAGTGGTGGAAGAAAATAGTTATAAATTTGGTGATAAATTGATCAGATGTAAAAATTCTACCATACAGACTGATTTGGGCGTTCATACGAGTTTCATTTTTTAAGGAAATGACACTTTGGTTCCTAATTTTGTGGTTATTTATATTTTGGTCCTTCTGTTTTCTCGATTCAAAGCATTTCGGTCCTCTCAGATGATGGTTTTGGTTAATAGTAATAAAAAGAATATGTCTGAGCGGCCATTTGCTTCCCTTCGATGGAAATTGCTCACAGAAAATCATCAAACCGATCGAAATATTTTTTTTTATCAGAAGTAGGCTAAAGTGATGAATCGAGGAAACTAGGGAATGAAACTGTAAATGACCTCAAAACGTGTAAACTAAATTGAATCAGCTAGTTTGATTGCATTGTGGGCAGCTGAATTAGTCTATGAAAAGGTTCTGAGCATAATTATTTCATATGCTTCTTGAATTTAACTTCAGACTAAATAAATATTTTAGGTTGCACGTGTTCTTTTTTTTGCTCCCTATGAAGAAACTGTAGCATACATATGTATATATATATATATACACACATAAAATAATGGTCAGCAAAATACTCAAAATTTTATTCGACTTGAATTTGATTTTTATTACTTGAAATTAATTTGTTCAAAAAAATTGATTCGCCTCATAATTGAATGGATATACGTAAGTTTTTTAAATATATATTAAAATAAGTTAAATTGTATCCAAGCCTTTGAGGTTGGATGTGTGTTACAAATTGATTTTATTATTTTAAAAAAATTTTAGATTATAAAAGTGTTATGGTTTTATTGTTAATTAAAATAATTACTAATTTTTTATTAACATGTTACAAGATTATTTTTATTTGTTAATTTTTAAATTATTTGAAATATTAAAATTTATATTTTTTAATTTTTAATTAAGAAATACAAGTGATCATAGAAATTAAATTTTAATTTTTTGTTAAATATTTAAAGAAATATAATAATTATAATGATTTTTTAAAAATTATATACGATATAATTATTTGGTCTTTCTGTGACGGTATCCGTTAAATGTTAATAAAATTATGAAAATAGTCTTCTTATCCTTCCATATTTTTCAAGTAAACCTCAGGGATATAATTGTAATTTTACATAAAAAAATTTATAATTTTTTAATTAAAATTTTGATTTAACGAAAGATGTTTAACTGGATCTTATTAGAAGCTTTTTATAAATATTAAGGACCACAATAATCTATTCAGTAAGTTTTGGAGACCTGTCTGGCATGTTTTTAAAATTGTGGATCTGCATGGCAAGTTGAGTAAATCTCAAAGGCCTAAATGGAATTACCCCAATAATCTTTTATAAGATTATAAAATTATTAGTAAAAGATGATATTTAGATATAATGATATTTAGATTACATAACATAATATTAAGATAACAACGAATCAAATGCCCCCTTAATTTCAATTCTTTTGAACACTTGAGTTAGGTCTATTTTAGCTTGAGCGAGCTTGAATCCTGCACGAGCTAATTCAAACGCAAATTAAATTAAAATGAGTCAAATTTGAGTTGTACCTCACTCAGCTCAAGCTGAAACCGTTCTCAGCCGAAGAGGGAAATGTGCTTTGCATGGGGAGATAAAAAGATTTTTCTCTTCTTTTGTATTAGAAAATCGAGTTTTTTTTTTTACTTTTGACACAAATATAAAATATCGACATTTAGCTCAAACATCAAATACCGCTTAAAAATTAAATTAAATTTTAAATTAAATTAAGCTGGCTCGATCCAAATGTGTCAACTAATGAACTATTTTTATGACTAGAAATTTTTATCAATTCAATTTTGAGCCGATAGGATTAGATTGAGATAGATTAAAATGATTAAAAAAATAAAATATTATATATATATATTTATGCATATAACTAAATTTAGTATGTTATTTTTTTTATAATAGTTAAAAAAACTCTTCATTAGAATTTTATTTATGACTTTAATTTAAATCATATTTATTATACATTAATTTTATTTTTTTTATTTTTAAATATTATATTGAGAGTAACCGTCAAAATTTATGTTGATTAATTCAAATTATATTTATTATACATTAATTTTATTTCTTTTTATTTTTAAATATTATATTGAGAGCAATGGTCAAAGTTTATGTTGATTAAATGAAAAAATATATTTATACATAAGATTTAACTAAAAATTAATTGAAGGCGATTGGCTCGAATAAAGCTTAAATCAATAATAAATAATTCATTTAAGCTCGAATTAAGATCAAGTCGAATTCTTCTCATTCAATTTTTAAATTAAATTGAGATTAAATAAAAAAATTTTAATTTAATCTTGAGTTAAGAATGAATCAGCTCGTCTCCCCCGAGTGGGAGTTAGGGTTTCCCCTGTGTGGGAATTGTAGGTCTCCCCCTTGTGGGAGTGATGGTCTCTGGCAAGGTATTCTCCGTCAGTCATTAGCAATCTCGTACCTCTCATGTGCTTGAATAGCCCGAATCCCCAGCCAAAGCAACCGCTATTAGAAGAAGCATGCATCATCTGGCATTTCGATCCTCCATCCAAGAGAAGATTCTCTGATGTTCTCCCTTCGCATTCCATCGCGATTGCTCTGCAACCCTGCTGAAAAGCATGAACCTCATTAGTTGGAATGCACGTGGGTTGGAATCCCCGTGCTTTCAACAAGCTTCGCCTCTTAATTCGGAGCTTTTCCCCATCCTTGGTCTTCTCAATGGAAACAAAACTGAGCAACTCATCAGCAGCATTGCTGAAACACAAGCTTGGCTTCGAAGGAAACTTCTCTGTTGCTTCAGTTGGTAAAAGCGGTGGCCTGGTACTCATGTGGAAAGCAGATTGGTCAGTTGACCTTAGAAGTTTCAGCTCAGGCCATATTGATGCCATTATCACTTCCCCGGATAGATTAACTTGGAGATTTACAGGCTTCTATATTAATCCTAGAAAATCCCTTCGTCATCATTCTTGGGAACTCCTCCGTAGACTCAATTGTTCCACAAGTGGTCCATGGTTGGTGGCAGGTGATTTCAATGAAGTTTTCTTCCATTCTAAGAAGTTGGGGGGCTCCGAGAAATCCCGAAGCAGCATGGAAGACTTCTGTGATGCAGTCGATTCAGCAGGCCTTCAGGACATGGGCTTCATTGGATATCCATTTACATGGACCAATAAGCAAGAAGGTGATGACCACATCGAAGGAAGACTCGATCGCATTCTTGCCAACTCTGATTGGAGAAGACTCTATGCTAAAGCCAAAGTCCATCATCGAGATTTTTTTGGCTCCGACCATCGTGCCGTCCAGGTATCTTTCAAAGAACCTTTAACTTATCACACTCCCAAGCTTAACTATAATCACCAGTTCAAATTCGAACTGCTATGGAGATCCAATAAGGATTACAAACTAATTGTCAAAATGATCTGGGACAACCTCTCTGATGATGGGGACCACAGTTATTTCCTCAGATTGTTGAGTTCCTGCAGTGAAAGGCTAAAGACATGGAGTAAATCAATATTTGGAAGTATTTCTATAAAACTTCATGATCTACAAAATGAAATATCTGTTTTGCATAACCATTCCTTTGGGACTTCTCAACACCGTACTATAGCAAAGCTGGAAGCTTCCCTGGACCACCATCTTGCTCTAGAAGAATACTATTGGAAGCAATGCTCGAGGTCTGAGTGGTTGGCTGGCGGAGATAGGAACACAAAATTCTTTCATTCAAAAGCTTCAAACAGACAACGCAAGAATTGCATAGATGGGATACTTGACATCAACAATCAAAGAGTCTCCGATCTTGAATCCATAGCCTCTGTCATCAAGCAATTTTTCAGTGAGATATTCACTTCCTCTAGGCCTTCAGAACCTGATATTAATGCTATAACCAGAGAAATTGATTGTAGACTCTCTCTAACCCAAATTGCTGAGCTTGCTGCCCCATATGTCCCGGCTGAAATTAAATCGGCTCTGTTCAAGATGAAGCCTTGGAAAGCGCCGGGTCCAGATGGGTTTCACGCAGGTTTCTTTCAAGATAATTGGGAAACAGTAGGAAGTTTAGTAACAAATGTCTGTTTGAAAGTTCTAAATGGCCTAGATTCAGCTTGTTCTTTTAATGACACCTATATTTTTTTGATTCCAAAATCTAAAGATCCACAATCACCTTCTGATTTTTGGCCCGTTAGCTTATGTAATGTCATATACAAATTAATTACTAAAACAATAACCACCAGACTGAAAGGAGTTTTACCCTCAGTCATCTCTGATGAGCAAAGTGCTTTTATTCCTGGTCGTCTCATTACTGATAATATCATTGTGGCCTTTGAGTTTCTTCACACCCTCAGGCGAAAATCAGGTGGCAAAAAAGGCCTTTTAGCTCTTAAGCTGGATATGAGCAAAGCCTTCGATCGGGTGGAGTGGCCCTTTCTACGTGCTATCGTGCTAAAGCTTGGTTTCCCTTGCTGTTGGGTTGAAAGGGTCATGGATTGTATTACTTCTGCTCAATTCAAGGTTCTTATAAACAAAAAACTTGCTGAGACTATCACTCCTCAAAGGGGCCTACGACAGGGCTGTCCCTTATCCCCATACCTTTTCCTTCTTTGTGCCGAAGGGTTTTCGGCACTGCTACACTCAACAGAAAAGAGAGGTCATCTCAAAGGCATAGCTTGCTCCAGGTATGCTCCCAAAATTAATCACCTATTTTTTGCTGATGACAGTATTATTTTTGGAGAAGCCAATGAAGCTACTTGCTCAGAAATCAAAGAAACTCTCCGCCTTTATGAGATGGCTTCAGGCCAAGCGATTAACCTTCATAAATCATCCATCTCTTTTAGCCCCAATGTCTCGACTGATCTGAAGCTTTCTATTAATAACTGGTTGAGAATTGGCTATGACTCTCCGCATGAGGCTTATTTGGGTCTCCCCTCTTTTGCAGTTAAGAACAAAATGTTAATTTTTAATAAAATAAAAGAGTAAGTCTGGAAGAAGCTGCAGTCCTAGAAAAGCAAACTATTCTTCTTTGGAGGTTGAGAAATTCTTATTAAGGCTGTAGCCCAAGCTACCTCTGTGTTTACTATGAGTGTTTTCAAACTTCCCCAAAGACTAATTGATGAGCTTACTGCCATGATGATGAGATTTTGGTGGGGTGGCAACAATGAAAAACGATGTATCCATTGGGCCAATAAGTGTCTTCTAAGCAAATCAAAACTCCATGGAGGCATGGACTTTCGGAATTCATCAGCCTTCAACAAAGCCCTTTTGGCCAAACAGGGATGGAGGATTATCACACATTCAAACTCGCTCATGGTGCGTGTCCTCAAGGCTAAATATTTTCATAACAGTGATTTTCTCATAGCACAGGCTAGCCCAAACTCATCTTATATTTGGCGCAGCATTCTGTGGGGACGTGATCTTCTTAAATTAGGTCTACGTTGGAGGATTGGCAATAAAAATTTTGTGAAGGTCTTTGGCGATCCCTAGCTACCCAGACCCACCTCCTTCCAAGCCATTACGTCTCCCAATCCCGATTTTGCTGCCACTAGAGTTGCCGAGCTTTTCTCTGAAGATGGAAGCTGGAATTGGGAGAAAATTAATTCATTCCTCTGGTCAATAGATTATCACATCATCCTAGAGATGCTGCCTTGCTCTACCAAATTTGATGTAAGTCTAATTTGGCATTGGGATCAGAAAGGATCATATTCTGTCAAATCTGGCTATGTTACTGCAATAAGAGGGGATAGCAATATAGCTAGTTCCAGCAATAGTGGATTCAATCTTTGGTAGAAAAAACTTTGGTCTTACAAAATTCCAAATAAGATAAAAATCCATGCTTGGAGAGCCTTCCATAGTGCATTGTCGACTCGCTCATCTCTTGCAAAGAGAGGAATTCTTTCCAATTCAATTTGCCCTTGTTGCATGGAGGACATTGAAAGTGAAACTCATGCTTTTGGCTTTGTGTTTTTGCTCAAGAATCTTGGAGAATTTCATCACTCTAGCAGATTCTTAACTCATTCAAAGGTGGTCCACTACGGGAACTATTTTTTTATATTGCTGCTAACTGTAACTCAGATGAGATTGCTATATTTTGCACTATTTTATAGAGCATATAGAATTCTTGAAACCAATTAGACTTTCATGGCATTCTTCCCTCAACTAGTAGGATCTTATCCAGAGCAAACAGGTTTTTGAGCAACTACTCACAGTGCAACATCATTGATAACTAGCCAAAATTAAAATCCTTTCAATCACCCCCAGATTAGATTCCTCCTTGTTAAGACGGGAAACAATCAAAGAATTTTTTACGTGGAAAACCGACTGGCGGAAAAACCACGGCTCCTTTTCGAGGAAGCTTGAAAAGTGTCACTAGAAATGTCTTTGGATTACAGAGTATTCAAAGGATTTTTTTTGAATTCCCAGCCCCTTTGAAGGCTGTATACAGGAGGTATATATACTCTGAATCTGTTATGTCCAGTCACTTTCAGCCGAATAATCTACGGCCCTAGTGATGACTCAATTAATGCCTGCGGACGGCTAGTATGCGACTCCTGCTGTACGGCGTGTCAGCGGTTGCGGTCTGTCGGCGGGAAAATCGCACCTTCCCTCAGAGTCGTACGGTTCCTAACGGTCAGATGTCACGTCGGGTCTTTGTTCTTCGGGATGCTACCTTTTCGGCGTCTGCTGTTCGGGCTGATACCTCTCTTGTTCGACTTGGAAACCTCGCCTACGTGGCCCCTATGTGACTTTCCACGTGGACGGCCCAGATGAGGAAGCGTGGATTCAATTGCAACATGTCCCCCCGATAGTCGTGAAGCGTATTGATGCGCGTGTAAGATTGCCACGTGTACCAGAGTGGCCTATAAATATTTGTGAAAGACCGGTCGGGTCTTCTGTTGACCAGAGGAGAGATTGGAGTGATGAATCTCTTCTCAGGAATAGCTGACAGCCTTGAAGGTGGTAAGCCGGACCAAGCCGACGCCAGGCGCCCGTCTGTTCGTGAAGAGGCGTCGAAGAAGCCGAGGATCCGCCTTTCCGGCGCAGGTGAAGGTGCACGCATGACATCTAGGTCCTCGGCGAATGATGCGCGAGTAGCTCCTTCGGTGGAGGGTGCGATCATGGTGGCTGACGACGAAGCACAGCCAATTAAGGAAAATGCGGCGAATTTGCCCTCTGCGCCGTCGCTGGGAGTTCGGGAGGCGCCTTCATTGGAGCAGGGCAACGTGGCCCCTGTGACTTCCTTTTCGGGCCCATCAGGCAGTCCGGGGCCTTCGTCGGGTCAGAGAGGCCCCGGATCTGTCAGTTCGACCGCGCAGTTTTTTGCGCGAAACGTCTGTTCTCATCTTGACATGATTAAGGAGTATGTGGCGAGCATGGATCAGGTGATAGTCCTCGAACAGAAGGCGGCGATCTCTAAGCAGAAGATGGAGGAAATTCTCTCTCTTCTTCGGAGGCTGGAACCGTCTAAGGCGGAGAAGACGATCGCCGATTTAGAGTCGAAATGCGATCATCTTGAAGGCGACCTGGAGATGGTGACGGCCCAAGTCGAGGAGTTGATGAGGGAGAGGGGGATGTTGATGTCCCGAATCGAAGAGCTGGAGGAAGAGAATCATCGTCGAGGAGAGTTTACCCGGTCCGTTCGGGATCTGCTTGCGAAGTCAGAGCCGGGATCTGCTTTGTAGCCCCCCGTCATTTTTTTTTTTTTTTTTTGGACTATGTAAAAGTTTATTCAAATGGAGTGTTCGTGATATGCGCCTTATTTTTTATGCTTTTCTTGTGATGTGATTTGTGTTTGGAAAAATGAGGTGAAGTTCGCGCCAAAATATACATATTTTGAAATTTTGGGCGGCCGAGTGTCAGTCCTCGGGGATTGGGAGCGTCGGTTTTAGGGACTATAAATGTATGAAGGGATGAGAGATCGAGGACCGACTTTCTATTTGCTTCTTTCGCTCGTTCCTCTGTTTCTCCATTTTTTCTGAAAAATGGTTAAGAAATCGCGCAGCAGAGCGAAGGATGTGTGGGCCGACTACCACGTTCTTCGGGGTGAGCAATGTATCTTACCGCAGCATACTTTCGAGAAAGAGGTGCTGCAGGTATGGGGGGCGGACCCGAAAGTCGGTCTGGAGCACCCGTCGGAGACGGGAAACTTCATGACTCCGCCGGAAGGGAAAGTAGCAGTGTGCCTCCATCATCTGCGCGGAGGGCTGTTCCTTCCTTTCCAGCCTGAGTTCGTGAATGTTCTCAATTACTTCGGCATCGTTCCCATGCAGCTTCCGCCGAACGCCGTCACAATGATCTATTGCCTTGCCAAGGAGTTGCGGCGTCGGCAAATTCCTTGGGACGTCGAGATTTTTAAGGCAGTTTTTCGGTGGGAGGTGAATCCTCGGCTGCGCGGGTGCTTCGTTCTGAAGGGGAGGTTCTGCCAGGTCTTCAAGGTGAGAGATACTGGGTTTGCTGACTGGTACAAGCGATTTTTCTTCGTTGATCTTCGTGGAGTGAGGTTCGGTGAGCCGCGAAGAGTAGGTGAGGCGAGGTTCCTAGGAGAGGGAGTTGGTTTCGAGGACCCTCGCTTCCGGGAGGTGGATGAGATTCGAAAATGCATGCACGATGCTGAAGACTATCTGCGCGGTCTTGAGTTTGACGTGCGGGAGTATACGGGTGAGTCTTGGCAGTTCATGCTCTTCTCTTTTCGGTGAGGATGCTAATCCTTCTTTTTGATTGGTGTTTCAGGTCAGCCGGAGCTCGAGTTGGGGTGGTTCCGGCTCCGGCAGATAGGGAACAAAAGGGTTCCCCATGATCGTCCGGGGCCCTCGCGTCTTCCGGCGAAGAGGAGGCGCGCCGTATCCGGAGATTTGGGTGAAGGGAGTTCGGTAGCGCCTCGATCTCTTCATGAGGGAGAGGACGATCTGGCGTATATCGATGAGATACAGGTCAGCGACGATCCTGGAGACAGGCCCGAGAGACGTCAAGGCGAAAAAGGGTCTGATGTTGAAGCGTCAGATTCTGCTGGCCAAAGTGTAGAGGAGTCCACGGAAAGTGTTCGGCGAGAACCAACACGAACAGTCCCTGAGGGGAGGGTGGACTCGGCGACAAGGTTGGGCGCCCTGGCTGTTGATTTGGTGGAGCAGCTTGCTAGGGAGGTTATGGCGCAGGAGAGGAAGGCGAAAGAGAATGAGCTTCGGTACCTGGAGTCAGAACGTCAGCGTCTCAAGTCGGAACGTCTTCGTCTCCTGGCTGAGAAAAGGCTTCGTTCGGCGATGAGGGGCCTGGATGAGTCCGGACGTCGCGAGTCCGAACTTCAGGGACTTCTGGAGAGGGCGCTCGATGAGTCTGATCGGAATCGTGAGCAAGGGGTCTTCGACTTCCGGCGGTCCCTTGAATTTAAGGCGTTCATAAAAGGGGCGTTGGAAAGCTCGGTGGACATGTTCGGCTCCGCTCTCCTCGATCGGGGGTTGGTTAGCCGCGAAGATCTCGAGGGGTTGGATATGAATGAATGTATTCTTTCTAGGAGCCGTTCATATCATTGTACCTTCTTCGATATGTCTGCTGAGAAGATAGAGCAGATGTTTGCCTTCGTTTCAAATATGAAGGCGGTCATCCCTCCTACTAAGGCCGAAATGGCGGGAGGTGCCGAAGGAGCCCCAGTTCCGGAGGGGGGCCCAGCTTCAGAAGGGACTTCGGGAGGACCCTTAGTCGTTTCTCCACTCTGTTCGCGGGATCCTCTGCAGGACGTGCCACGGACCCCTGGTGCTGATCTGGTGATAGATTCTGACCCGGAGGATTTCGAGGAGGAGTAGTGATTCTTGTAATAAAGTTCTTGTAAAAACTTGTAATGCAAAGTTTTTGTAATGAAAAAGTTTGTTTTTACATAAGTTGTTTTGTTTTGTTTTTTTTTTTTTGGTTGTGGTTTCGAGAAGGGGGGTGTCCCTGACTGCCAGTCGCGCTTGGCGCAAAGTTAGGATTTTAGGCCAGGGACTTCGAGAAGGGGAGTGCCCTTTGACTGCCAGTCGCGCTTGGCACAAAGTTAGGATTTTAGGCCAGGGACTTCGAGAAGGGGAGTGCCCTTGATTGCCAATCGCGCTTGGCGCTAAGTTAGGATTTTAGGCCAGGGACTTCGAGAAGGGGAGTGCCCTTGACTGCCAGTCGCGCTTGGCGCTAAGTTAGGATTTTAGGCCAGGGACTTCGAGAAGGGGAGTGCCCTTTGACTGTCAGTCGCGCTTGGCGCAAAGTTAGGATTTTAGGCCAGGGACTTCGAGAAGGGGAGTGCCCTTTGACTGCCAGTCGCGCTTGGCGCTAAGTCCCGGGACTTCGAGAAGGGGAGTGCCCTTGACTGCCAGTCGCGCTTGGCGCTAAGTTAGGATTTTAGGTCAGGGACTTCGAGAAGGGGAGTGCCCTTTGACTGCCAGTCGCGCTTGGCGCTAAGTTAGGATTTTAGGCCCGAGACTTCGAGAAGGGGAGTGCCCTTGACTGCCAGTCGCGCTTGGCGTTAAGTTAGGATTTTAGGCCAGGGACTTCGAGAAGGGGAGTGTAGTATTCATGAAACACTGGTACAAGGATTTTATGAGTAAAACTTCCTGACGTCGTTGCCACTCCAGGTCCTTGGCAGGAGAGTCCCATCATGCCTTGATAGTTTGTAAGTGTTAGGGCCGAGTACTTTGTGGATGACGAAAGGGCCTTCCCAGTTGGATCTGAGTTTTCCTGATGTCATGTCTCGGCCAGCGTTGTTTTTTAATTTCAAGATCAGGTCTCCTTGTTGAAATGGTCTCCTGTGGACGTGTTTGTTGTAGTGTTTTTCGATCCTTCGCTTGTGTTCTGCTTGTCGGAAAGCTGCCAATTCTCTGTCTTCTTCGAGGAGGTCGAGTTCGAATCTCCTTGCGTTCTCGTTCTGTTTTTGCTAATCAAGAAGAGCAGGTGGGTCGAAAGTGTTGGCATTTTCGACTCGGGGAGAGTAGACTTCTAATTCGATTGGGATGAGAGCTTCTCCCCCGAAAATAAGTGAAAAGGGCGTTTGACCTGTTGCTGCCGTCGGCGTGCAGTTGAGTCCCCATATGGCCGCTGGGAGTTCGGTTGACCATGACGAGCCAAATCTGTCAATTCGTTTCTTCAGTGTGTTGAGGAAGTTTTTGTTCGACGCCTCAGCCTGGCCGTTCGATTGGGGGTGTCTAACCGAAGCGAAGCTCAGGTTGATGCCATTTTTAGAGCAGAGGTCTCGGACGGCCCGGCTGGTGAAGGCGGTTCCGTTGTCGCAGATTAGGGAGAGGGGGACGCCGAACCTGCATATGAGCTGTGTCCATATGAAGTTTTTGACCCCTGTGTCGGTTGGTTGGGCCATTGCTTTTGCTTCGACCCATTTCGAAAAGTAATCTGTTGCTAGCAGTACATGGCGTAGGTTCTTTCCGAATTTCGGGAATGGTCCCAAGAAGTCAAGGCCCCACATCGAAAAGGGCCAAGAGCTGGTTATAGGGTGTAGTTGACTCGCTGGTTGTCTAGATATTTTCGAGTAGATCTGGCACTGGGGGCATTTTTGGCTGAATGCTCTGGCGTCCTTCTGGAGGGATGGCCAATAGTATCCTTGGCGAAGGATTTGTGGGGCGAGGTTTCGCCCTGAGGCATGAGTTCCACAGTCTCCGGAGTGGATTTGCTCAAGTATGATTTTCGAGTCTTCCTCGCGGATGCATTTGGCCAGGGGGAGCGAGTAGCATCTCCTAAACAGTTGTCCCTGGGAGATGACGTATCTGGCAGCTTTCACCCTGAGCCTGCGAGCCTTATTCCTGTCGTCTGGGAGCTCGCCCGTCTGGAGGTAGTGCCGGATGTCATCCATCCAACTTTCGGGGTTGGACTCGACGTCGAAGGTTTGTGGGTCTTCGAAGGCGGGAAACAGGATGTCTAGTGCGTTATCCTTCTCTTCTTTGGCGAGCTCGTCTGCTAGCGAATTCATCTCGCGGGGGATGTGAAATAGGGAAGCCTGAGCGAACTGCTGGAGGAGGGTTTTGGTGAGTTGGAAATACCTCTTAAGCACTTCGTCCTTTGTCTGATAGGATCCTGTTAGCTGGTTTACCATTAGCTTGGAGTCGCTGTAGACGTCGAGCTGTCGTGCTCCGAGTCCCTTGGCAAATTTGAGCCCAGCGATGAGGGCCTCATATTCGGCCTGGTTGTTCGTGACGGGGAAGTGGATCTTCCCTGATCTTTGAAGTCGAATCCCCCAAGGGCTGGTGAGGACGATGCCGACCCCTTGGATGCGCTCGCCGGAGGCCCCGTCGACGTGG
>JAEMOT010003443.1:76256-104823 GCA_019297695.1 Apostasia ramifera
TCTCCGAGTCCTGAGACCGCTGTGGTAACCGAAGATGGAGAGGAGGGCCTTCTTGCCGTCGGACTTTGGTGTGGTTGGTGTCGAAGAGGGGGGCCCTTTTGGAACGTCGCTCGGAAAGAGCGGTCGCGCCGCTTTCGGCAGGGGCTCTTCGATCCTCCTGTACCCCGTGAGGTAACCATTCTCGATGTACTCGTTGACGAGTGCCCGAAAGGAGCGGCACTCGAAGAGAAGATGACCGTAACGTTGGTGGAACTTGCAGAACTTTGTGGGATCCTCACCGGGTTGTCGTGGCTGGCGTTCGTCGCGGTTTTTAATGAAACCTTTATCGCTGAGGATCGAAAAGATTTCTTCTATAATGTAGACAGGAGTGGCGGGACGTGGAGACTCGCCCTCGAACTTGCGCTTCCCTTGAGAGGGGGAGTAGTTCCGGTCTCGAAAGTTTCTCCTTGGAGTGTTCGAGTCCGCCCTGGGGGTATCGCCTTGCTTGGTTTGGGGCGAAGCGGGCTCCTGCTTCGCTTTCACCTTGAGAGCTTTCGCATCTTCCAGATGGATGCGTTTTTCGGCACGGGCCCTGGCCTCCATCAGGTTTTTCGGCATGTTGTCGACGAAGGAGTCGTACAATTCGCCGGATAAAATGCTGTGGACGAAGATCATGGTTGATCTGTCGTCCGTGGAATCCTTCGGCTCAGCATTCATTTTTGAGAATCGGGCCACGTAGTTGCGGAGCGATTCGTCTGGGACCTGCCGTATTTGCCACAACTCGTGGATCGTTCGGGAGGTGGTCTTCGCGGTTCCGAACCTAGTGCGGAACTGATCGGAGAATTGCAGGAACCTCTGGATGGAGCCTTGAGGTACTTCGTCGAGCCAGTCCAGAGCCAAGCCCGTCAGTGTGTTCCTGAACAGGCGGCATTTGTAAGCGTCTGAGACAGGGTCGCTGGTTGCGAGGGCGTTCTCGAAACGCTTGACATGCTGGGCTGGGTCGGTGAGGCCGTTGTAGTCAGATACTCGAGGGGCCTTGTAGGCGCGCGGCGCCGGTGCCGCCATTATGGCGGAAGAGAATATTGTGTCCACCGGGGGAGTCGGGGGATTCACCTCGGGCCAGCTTTCGGCGGCGGCGTGGGTGCTAGTTTCCTCGGTTGGCAGTTCGACGCGTTCCGCGCCTGGTTGTTAGAGCGCGCCTTCGAGGGGCAGAGCCAAGGGGAGGGGTCCCTGCTGCTGAAAGAGGGCTGGTAGGTTAGCGAGGAAAGTGTTCATGGTACGGGTGAGGGTGGCGACCGTGTTTGTCAGCGTCTGGAGCTGTCGGTCGTCCCTGGTTGCATCGTCCTGGGGTGGGCGTGTCGCCTGCTGTTCGCCAGGTGGTGGAGGAGCGTTTTCGTCATGAGCGTGCTCCATGGATGTAGGGATCAGGTTCGATCCTGCGTGAGGGCACCAAATTGTTAAGACGGGAAACAATCAAAGAGTTTTTTACGTGGAAAACCGACTGGCGGAAAAACCACGGCTCCTTTTCGAGGAGGCTTGAAAAGTGTCACTAGAAATGTCTTTGGATTACAGAGTATTCAAAGGATTTTTTTTGAATTCCCAGCCCCTTTGAAGGCTGTATACAGGAGGTATATATACCCTGGATCTGTTATGTCCAGTCACTTTCAGCCGAATAATCTACGGCCCTAGTGATGGCTCAATTAATGCCTGCGGACGGCTAGTATGCGACTCCTACTGTACGGCGTGTCAGCGATTGCGGTTTGTCGGCAGGAAAACCGCACCTTCCCTCAGAGCCGTACGGTTCCCAACGGTCAGATGTCACGTCGGGTCTTTGTTCTTCGGGATGCTACCTTTTCGGCGTCTGCTGTTCGGGCTGATACCTCTCTTGTTCGACTTGGAAACCTCGCCTACGTGGCCCCTGTGTGACTTTCCACGTGGACGGCTAAGATGAGGAAGCGTGGATCCAATTGCAACACTCCTCCAGAAGATTGCGTCAAGGTCAACGTAGATGCAACCGTTCGCCAAGGTCTTAACCAGATTGGAATTGGAATAGTTATTTGTGACCACCTTAGTGTTGTCCTCTCTGCGGCATCCATGAAACTCCATAATTTATTTTCCCCCCACCTTGCTGAATGCCTTGCAATGAAAGTCGGCATGCAGTTAATTATAGCAAAAGGCTATCGAAGATGGATTGCAGAATCTGATGTGATTAGTTCCATCATTCACCCTCAACCTCTTGCTGTTGAAGCGCATATTATCCAAGAAATTCGTGATGATATTGCTAAAGCTGAAGTCAGCTCAGTAAATTACTGTCCTCGAACTGCGAATACTGTTGCTCATCAACTTGCTTCTCATGCTATCAATTTAACTCATGATATAATATGGAATGATTCTCTTCCTCTTTTATGCATCAATCTATCTGTAATGATCTCCCTACTTGGAAAAACTTTATTAAATAAAACTTCTTCCTTTCTTATTAAAAAAAGAATGAATCAGCTCAAGGTTGAAACTATAGCAGCCCTACATTTCAGGCGTCAACCTTTTATACACAAATTTATAGTTTTATACTGTTGAAAATAAATGAGACCCACATTAGCTCTATTTTTAGCAACATACATTAATAAATGATTAAAATTATACGGGCATTAGATTGGGCTTTAATTGGATTGGGTCTAGGTACGAGAGCTATCCGTCTATAAGTTAAGTTAGAAACGGCTTAAGTTTAGCTCATTTAATTTGATTCGAGTTTGAATTAACTTATATTTATTTCGATCTATTTTAAGCTTTAATCGAACTAACTTATCCTCTCCAAATAATTAATTTTTTTTAATTAAAGTTGTCTATACCAGAATTTGAAACTATATTAACCTAATAAACATCCTAATAATAGTTAATGAATGCTTATATACAAATAATAAATATATCATTTATATTTAAAAAAATAAAAGTTGAGTATCAGATTTGATGATGACTAGTGGCTTAGCTTAATAAATTCAAGTTAAATTTAATTCAAGCTAAATATCAATTCGAGCATTTAGCAATTATCGATTTTCAAGCCAAACTCTCACCCTTAATCGAGTTGGGATTGATCTTGATATGTAAAATGATTGGATCCATTTCAAGTCAAATAATTATTCAAAGTGAAATGAAATAGGGATGTTAATTTAGTTACATTTTGAGTTGATTTAGTTACAACTCAAGATTAAATTGAAGGTTTTCGTTCAATCTCGATCTAATTTAAATATAAACAAGAAGAGTTTGATAGGTCTGGCTCGTTTATTATTAATTCAACCTCAATTCAAGCTAAAGCCGATTTGACTTTGATTAATTTTTAATCTCATAATTAAAATTTTATGTATAAATATATTTGTTCAACAGTTCTTTTATTTTTCAATCGAATCCCTTTTTTTCCCCTCCTTGGCGGCAAAAAACTGATTCCGCTAAGCGGCAATAAAATTTGGCGGGAAAACTTTGTTAATAGGCTTCTTCCTCCTGCCCTAAGAGAGAGAGAGAGAGAGAGAGAGAGAGAGAGAGAGAGAGAGAGGGATGGTGGGGCTTCCTTACGACTGCCTGGCTAACCCGCTGGGGGCGGTGCGCCTGACGTTCGAGAAAGCGGTGGCAGCTTCGCATGACGCCGATCCGGTGATGGCGTTAGGAGGTAGGGACTGGGGTGTCGTCGATCTCTTCCGGAAGTTCCTTTTCGAAGAAGACGGCCTTTCGCAGGTTCGTTCATCATTCTTTTGTTTTCCTTCTGAAATTTGGATCAGATATGTCTCGTTCCTATTCACAGCCTATTTCTATAGATTTTCTGCTTGCAAAGTGATCTCTCGAGTAGATCTTCCCCAATTTACTGCGGATCTTATGAAATTTAGAAGATCTGCTAGTAGATGGACACTAAAACCTTGGCATTTTCGGTTTTCTTTTGTAAAATTAGCAGGTTCCAATTCTTGATCAGTGCAGTCTAAGATGGATAAAGCCCAACACTCTGGTGCGCTACAGAGGTATGGTGCAAGATATGCCCGGTAACGAACTGTACATTGGAGCTTTCAAGGTATCTTCTTGTCGTTGTTTTTTATCCTGTTCCGGTAATACATTGCTGTATTTCAATTCATTTGTACTAGAACTTACTTTTATTGATACAGGATGGTTCGACTTGGAGGACGAATAAGTTTACTGATGTAGCTTCACGCCCAATGCCTCCTTCATGTCAATCTTGTTTTTGGGAACGACGACTTCTTCTTTGTAGTCCTGTATGAAACCTTAACCTTTAGAAGCTTATTGTGATGTTATGTTGTTTGGAATAACTGAGTTTTTGGTTTGAAGACATGTTTAGATAAAAATGTATAAGATTCTTACTTTAGAATGATATCTAGATGTCACTTAAAATTGAGTGACATCTAGATGTCACCTTAATTTTAATATAGAAAAATGATATTGAATTATTTTTTACTGCCATCTTTTAATATAATGATATTAAGCTAAATATATATAATAATTTTGAGATGGCATAAACATCTAGATAACACGTACATTTGATAAGAAAAATGCTTTATATTCCCCATAAATGATTCCAAATTTTGAATTCAAATAGGATTCTTATGTGGCAATAGTGCTACAAAAAAAAAAAAACTGATTTTGCCTATGTGGCACTATTGCTATATAAGAAATTTTAGTTGACTTTAATATTTAGGGTCATTTACAGGGGATATGTAACATTACTCTTTAGATAATAGCATTGAATCAAATGTCTCTTCAGGAAACGTGATGATTTGTGCATCTTTTTACTTCTCTATGCTGAGGTTTCCATTGATAATAGATTTTCTAGCAGCATTTTGAAAGTTTGTTTTTGGAAAGTAATTGCTACATTTGGTTTTGCAATTTTTTTTCATAGGTCCCCGGGCAGAATTCCTGGATATTGGAGACTTCACCACCACAAGTTGTTCCAAAATTTAATGACAACTTTGCATTGCAACAAGGGGAAAAGCGAAGGAGAGATGCAAACTCCGATCCATTGGAAGAAAATGTAATTTCCGGTGTATGACCACTCATGTTAATTTCAGATATAGTTTATGCTAATTTAACTAGCATACTTGTTTAGGTCTTCGATGAGGAAATGGTTTCTTCAGGCTCCAAGAAACAGGTATTGTGCATCCTTAGTTTTGTTGATGCAGTGGACATGCTTACATGTTTTTGTTTTCTGTGATGTCTTAATCAATTTGGAAAAATCTCCTCTTAGTTTCAATGGAAACTATGGCCAACAAATTTTATATTTAAAATCATAGCAAATGGATGAATCTTCATTATAGCATAATTTTCAAGGGTTTTATTTTTTATGTTACAGAAGTGTAGATTCATTCTTTGTACTTGGTCTAGCCTCATAATTATTTTGTCAGATGGGCTTGGCAAAGAAAAGATATTGTTTGACTGAATCATCAAATTATAGAATACAAGAAGCTTATTCTTTTGGTCTGGTACCCCATTTATTGGTTACAATTGATGGAAGGAATTCCAATAACAAATAGAAATTAATATATACTTGCAAGAAGTATGAATACCAATTCACGAATTGTATAGCTAAAACTCAAGATATGTAATCTTCTCAAAGCATGAACTATTTGAAATGTGCTAAAGTAGAGTGAAACCACCAACAATAAGTGAAACCACCGGGAGGAAGAGTGAAAGAATAATCTGTAATATCACAGAAGCCTTGTCTTTCTTAGTATTTTTGGTTGCTTGGTAGCCCCAGTGGAAGTAGTGCTATGCTGCAAACAGGTAACATGTAATCTCTTTTCTGCAGAGGGAGGATGAATATCTTTTTCAGTCTCACTCAGTAGGACCTGCGCTAGAATGCAGTATGCTGGAGTATAAAAGTCATCTTGCAGGAGGGTCCTTTTCATGCTTAGTTAAGGTAATCTCATCGGCGGCTTACATGATATCTTCCATGTCTATGTATGTAATGCAGAAGTTTCCTTGTGATTAAGCAAATATTTCATATTTTGATTACAATGGCATTTGAGCAGATATATGACTTGCCAGAGAGTCATTTGAAGCTGAATGATGTTTTTGAGTTTATTGGCATTTACACATTTGATTCTGAGCCTGTTCAAAAAAATGACTCGGGTGATGTTATTTTCGACCTCATGGAGGATGTTTCGATGCATTTGCCTCCAAGTAAGGTCAGTCTTTATGCTTCACTTTTGGTTGTGCTTGTTAGTAATACGGATCAGGTGCCATTCATTTCCTGCATCAAAAACAACAAACAGAAACTTTCAATAAACAACAAACAGAAGCTTTTTTATCTTTCAGTTGCCTGTGCTACTGCATTTCAATGACAGAGACATGAAATTCAATTTCAGAGGTGTCTTCATTTTTGGTTTTTGTGGAGTAAATAGCTGAACGTAGTAATGCTAGGGCACATTAATGAATATAAAAAGTGAACCCATGAAGAGAAAATATATATATTCTTAGATACTTTTATGGGACATTCATGGAGGAAGCTTGCTTCTTTTTGGCACCGCAGGCCCTCCTGCAACTAATGGTTTCCCGTACCTCTGAGTGGTGTCTGTTTATTCCCATTATCTGTTTGATACTATCTTTGGTTTTGTGTGTTTCTTGCCTTCTTACCTTGGAATGCTTAGGTCTTGAGTCAAGTTTCTTAAGGTGCATCTTCTCTCTTTGATTATGCTTACATTAATTGTTGTTGCTTTCAACATACTAGTTTATTCCTGCTCGGTTAGGTTTTAGATCTAATTTTCTAGACGTGAATTTTAGCATTGTTTTGTATTTATATAGGTTCCCCGTCTCCATTGTTTGATATCCAGAAAGCTTCATGTTCAGGATTTTCTTTCTAGTTCTAATTTACCACAGGTGAGTAGTGAGATGTGTTGAATGGCATCATGCGTATTGTTTTCATGATGTTTCCATCATGGTGCTAGTAATTTCCTAATAAATGTTTATTGTGTGCTACTGTTTTAATTTGCATGCAGCCCTTGCCTCATGTAATTAGTGGAATTCGAGAATCCTTATTGGGGCACCTTTCAGCAATTCTAGGCAATGACACAGTTGCAGCACAATATTTATTGTTGCATCTCCTATCAAAGGTATACTTCATATTTATTTACTCTCATAGTTTTGATCCATATTGACTGTTCGAAGTCCATACGCCATGGAAAGGGATTATCTCATTGCTCCTTGTCTTTATAATGTGAGGAGGAATTTTTTTTTCTTGTTAAAGCTATTCCTGGATTTGAAGATTCAAGCTAGCACGTACCCAACCTTAATATGTTTTTTTACCGTTACATCCTCATTTTGATAAGCTTTGATGAAAGTGAAAGTATTTGCTATATTACTTGTTGCCTATGTATGGAAAGCTTGGCTTCCTTTACTAACGTTTATTAAAGTGGCTAGGTACCTGTAAGGCTGCAAACCCCCTCACCCTCAAATCACATTTTTCTCAGTTGAGTTGTGCTTCTTAGTTATTCATATCATAGGTTCATTCATTCAGTCATATAGCATTAATGCGAAGTTGGAAAAACTAGCTGTTGTATGGCAGCATATATACTTCTGTTTACCTTCTCCCATGATATGCTTAAGCAATAAATAACGAGAAATATAAATGCAAAAACACAGATTTACGTGAAAAATCTCAAAGTCGGGAAAACAATGGGCAGAGCAAGAGATCACTATATCAAAACAAGATGTGTACAGGATGAGAAGTCTCGGCTACAATACATATAGAATATAACCGCCCTAGCAAAAATATAGTAATAATTTTAGAAATGCTAGAATTAAGACTGTGTCAAGATAAGAATTAAGATTGTGTCAAGATAAGAATCAAGATTGTGTCAAGATAAGAATCAAGACTGTGTCAAGATAAAAATCAAGACCGAGTCAAGATAAAATGGCTCGATCCCTCCGCTTTCACCACTTGATCCCAAATTTTAATTTCACATTATTTTTTTCCCCAAAATTGTCACACTGCAAGCTCTTCGAGCAGGACGAAACAGGATTCGGGTCACCAAACTTTATACTTGTTGATGATTAACTCAACCAAAATTGTGTTTTTGTAGAAGCCAAAGATGTCAAAAATGTAAGCAATGTGAAAGCATGAGTTGAACATGTGTAACATGAGTTTGATCATATGTTTGTCATGGTTAAATAAACCTCTTTACCCTTAAGATTTTTTGGTAAAAACAAATGTAAATTTGAGTAACCAATTAGGACTTGGTTTCAAATCTTAGGTTATAAATAGGCCTTCATGAAAGCATGAAGGAGCATTCCATCATTATCTTATCAAGAAAATTAAGCTTCAACGAGACAAGAAAAGAAGCGGAGAAAATTTTTGAGGTTCTTCTCTTTTAAGATCTTTTCAATTATCTTCTCTTATTTCTAGATTGAAGTATTTTTCTTTTTTGAGAAAAGAGTTTAATTTTGAGGGTTTCTTTATTGTGAGATTGGGTGTATTGGGAATAAGGGTTGAGAGTTTATTTTTCCCCATTGTGTGACTACACTTGCATTATAGCTTCTACGATAGTGGATTTTCTTTCTCTCTCTTGTAGACGTAGGCCCAAAAAATTTCTGGGCTGAACCACATAAATTTGGTATATCTTTGTTATTCACTTTGTTAGTATTATTTTAATTGTTCCTATTTCCACTGTGTTTCTACCAGTTAGGCGGAATGAATTTTGTGACAACACCCCAGAATGAAAGGACTTCTGAAAACTAATATAGTTCTATGATCAAAAGTAGAAGGGAATGGAACTCAATCAGCGTTATCTTTCATGTTGTCGTTTGGTCTAATCTGCATTCCCTTATCGTTTGGTCTAAATATTTTTCAATTGATTTTTCAATCAAAAGAAAATTAGACAATGATATGGATGTCATTTATCATATTACCTACTTTATTTTCTTCATGTGCTTAATCATGTACCCTTAAACTTCACTATGAGTTGCAGAAATTATTTATTCAAATTTAAGTCATTAAATTGTGCTTTTACCAATAAAAATCTGTAGAAACAGCAGTTGTTTGCTTTCCCTCTTATTTCTATAGTTGATTGTCCACTTGATTTTAAATTTCCATAATTTGTTGAAACTTCTCCCCTTGTCTAATGCTTGATCTATTGTTGTCTTGAGCAGGTTCATGGTAAAGTGGATGTTATTGCAGTAGGCAGGTTTTCACTAAATCTGACTGGCTTCACTAGAGAAAGCTCTTCTCTCTTTGGAAATCAACTGAACATCGCAATCGCAAACCTCTTGCCTTTTTCTGAAGCTGTCCCCCTTTCTGTTGAATTTCTTAACAAAGCAATTCTTCAACCAAAGAAAAATAATCAAACTGGAAGGTTTCTTATTTCTTAATCCTTTCAGTAGCAATGTTCTTTATGCAGATTATACATTTGAGACTTTGAACCATAACTTTTATTAACCAACTCTGTCATTGAAGTTTCATTTCAGATTGGTGGCTGGAATACTGCAGCTAGCACAAGGCACGCACTTGTTAATTGATGAGACCCATTTGCAGGCTGGAGTCCTCAATTCCCATGGTGTTGAAAATGTACGATTACTGAAGCATCTGATGGAGTGGCAAACGGTATCCAGGCTTATATTCTAATTTTTATGCCTTAAATCATACTATTCAATCACATTTAAGTTGCGTATTATAATTATAGTTATATTTTGAAAGTTTTCTTGTAAGTATGATTTTTTTCATGCATCATTAAGCTTCTTCATAGACTTCTTAGCTCACAACTATCATACCTTCCCTGAATATTTTCTTGGTGAGCTTTTTGTTCTCCTTTCCACATATTTGACAACAAATTTGCATTTTTTCCGATTGTTTGGAAATATTAATGATGGTTAATGCACGAATCTCTTATCACATTAGTTAAACTCTGTTAAGCTTAGTAATATTGTATCTGTATAAAAATATATTATATTTTCTATATTATCAACTCTGTACATGTAATATAAAAGAGTTGATCGCAAATTTGTTTTAGTTTTCTTATATACCAATCAAGCATGTCGAATAAGTGTTGAATTGTTTTTTTGTTGGAACGTACAAGCTAATGTTATTGAGCTGAATTATGAGTCTTGTTGAACGTTTAATGCACTTATGGCCTTTGGTTTTTCATCTTGCTATTGACATTTTAGGTGGAATATGACTTCGAGTTCTACAAGTTAGAAATGCCTGCTGACATCCAACTATTAATCTTGTCTGAGGGAAAATCGAACATATTACCTGCAGATCTGGTTCTACCTTTTCGTCCCAATTGTTTCAATAAAATAGAGAAAGCAAGCACTGAAGAACTTCAAGTTTGGAGGTGGTACCTTGCCACTGCAAGGTCTCTCTCTTATTCAAATGAACCTCAAGTTCAACAGGTGCATATTCAGCTTGCAACTCTCCTAATGCTTTCATACATTTTTGCCTTTAAATTTCTTGGTTATTTGCGATCATTACAGTAATTTTTGCTGTTGTTAATTATAAATTCAGTATTATATTGAACAAATAACATCATGCCATCAAGTTGATTTAAAGATTTGCACCTTGAACTAAACACAGTTAAATCTCTGGTCATCAACTAACCTTAAAAGAGTTTAAGTTTGTAGTTTATATCTCAGAAGTAATTTTATATTGTTCATGCCTCTTGACTGCACAAGTTTATTTACTATTGTTTGAACTTGAGACCTAGTTTAATATCATATTAACTTTTTAGTTATCAATTGACCTAAAAGCTTAAGCTGGTAAGTCATGTTCAAAAATAATTTGATGTTCTGATAAACACCAAATTTATATCTTTCAAAATTGACTTTAAATCAATCAAAATTCCAGTCAGTGAATCTCAAGTTTCCACAATTGCTATTCATGCTATATGAATAACCCATCGGATTCAGTGTGGATTTTTCATGATGTAGTAGTAGCATCTTTCTTGTTGCTTTCAAACACTTTTTTTCTTAATTTCTTCGGTCATGCGGCATCCGTATTTTATTTCTTGCTATCCTTATGATATATTTTCCTAAAGTTGATTGTCAATTGTGTTAATTTTGAGTTGATTAGTCACCAACCTATCATTTTTAACAAATCTTTCGTTAAACATCTTTAGATATGGTGCTGATAATCTCACAAGCCTAATGTGTCATCTTCATAATTAGGATAACCAACAAGCGAGTGACTCGAAGTCACAGTAGAAATAAACTAGTGATACGTGATTTATAGAACACTTTATTTTGGTATTTAAGTTAAGATCCTTTTAGGCGATAATTTTGTCTAGTGATTCTAAAATCATTTTGGTCAAAATTTTGAACTACATGGCACACTCTAAATAGAATGAATTTATTTCATATCTTCAAGCTTAATTTTCCAAAAAGGAAAAAATGTTGCGAGAATGATACCTTAGTGACCCAAGTTGAACCTATTATGCACATAGGTAGATATATGCTAATAGGTAAGTATTATATTTTGTAAATGTTAGGAAAATGATACCTTAGTGGCCCAAGTTGAGACTATTATGCATATAGCTAGACATGGGCTAATAGGTAAATATTATATTTTGTATATTAATACTTCAACTTGTTAGTCATTTAAAGTGGGATAATTCTCATGTGCACTCCACTCATATGAAAATTCATCCACATCGGATCCTACTCCTTCAATGGGCTACTTTTTAACCCGTCAAGTTGATGCTACTTTTTAACCCGTCAAGTTGATGCTACTAAGAGCTCATTCTTTCACGTTCCATTGAGAGAGTTTTTCACTCCTCGAATTTGTCAATCAATCATGGTGGTATAGTCCCATAGGAAGACAACTTGCACGAATCAACCACCTAATCCTAGCCGAGCCATCATACGACTTGCTAGACGGGTAATACCTTTGTGGCTTGGGTTGAGGTTAATTAATAAAGTGAGATATCTATTTAACTCAAAAGCTTAGGCTAATGTTGGATAATTCATGTGCAGTCACGCATTCAATTAAACCAATCAATTTAAAAACAATCAGAAATATGGCTATCATGAAGCAAACTGAGTTCCGATTATAATCTATTTGAGTTAAACTATTAGCCGTCGGGTATTCTTCAGTTTCTTCAGGATGAAGTAGTGGCAGCCATGAGAGAGGATCGAAGCTTGGGCTACCAAGATCTCAGCAGGTTCTTTTCTCATAATCTTCTTTCCCATCACCTCTCTCCTGGCTCCTGCTGAGCTCATCGTCAAAACTTTCAAAAATTTGTTTTTTTTCTTTTTCTACTTACTGTTTTTTGCTTCTAGATTGCTGACAATGGCGCAGTTGCTCTCCTTGAGCTTTGGAGAAACAAGCCTCTCATTGGAGCGCTGGCAAATGGTCAAAGAGTTGGAGATGCTTAGAAAGCAACGGCTGTGATTCGCTTGTGTGAAATCATGCAGTGGTTGTTTTGCATATATCTCATGTTCAGTCGTCTGATTCTCTGATGCCTCAAATTTCTATCTGCTATCACGCAGTGTTGTATATGAAGGATACTGCGTTACTTCAGCTTCCCAAGGTTGACTTTGTTTTATTTTGTTATATTTAAATAAATTTTTTGTTTTAAATAGTTCTTAGAACTTTGGCATAATTTGAGTAAATTTGATGATAGCCTCCACAAAATATTTATGTTTATATTAAAAAATATTCAAACTCTTTCAAAAGTAATATTATATTCTAGGTTATTATTAAGTGGCTTATTAAACAAGGTATTGAACGGGCAAATATTTGTTTGAACTATATAGCAGCTTTATAAAGGAGAAAAAATTAGAATTCGTATCCCAAAGAAGCTTTTTTTTCAAACATTACCTTGTAAGTCATTTATAAGCAACATTTTTTATTTTAAATGTGCACTTTTACACAATTTTTTATTTGCTATTTATTACTTTAATTTAATTAGCATTAATATATATAATTAAGATTATATTTAGTTCTATAATTTTATTCTTAAATAAAATCTATCATTTATATTTATATTTTTGTTTTTTAAATTTTTTTTATTACAATTTTATCTATTTTTAATATTTCTATTTTTTTAAAAATTTTATTATTGTGATTTTTTTGAAATAAAATAAATATAATTTTAGTTACATATTTTAATTTTAGTTTAATTAAAAAATAATAAACACAAATTAGAGGAGTTTAATCTCTAAATTTATATTTAAAATAAAGAGCAATGTTTGTAAATATTAAATTTAGGGATATTTTTAATAAGTATTTAACTTGCCGAGTTTGTAAAAAGATTTAACAGTTAAAGTTTATTTGGGTGATTTTAATTTGATAGTTCACCAAAATCGTAATTTCATGAAAAAAATATAAGTTTTTATATAACGCATATTTTAAACAGACATTTTTAATAATAGCCAATTAATTCGCAGCGTATTTTTTTTAATTTTTTCATTATATTATTATTAAACTTCTAAATTAATTAACTGACTATAGTATAAGTTAAGGCCAGTTGGGTTCAACTTGAGGTTGCAGTTTTTGCTTTGGAATAGAGGTTTTGAGTTTTTTAAAGGGGTATTTGATTTGTTATTATTTTAATATTATATTATATAATATAAATATTATGATTTTTATATTCTATTTTTTACTAATAATTTTATAATATTATAAAAAAATATTTATAGATATTATTAAATTAAATAATTATTTTTTTTAGATAATCGCTACCTAAATTTTGTTGATTTATAATATTTAAATTTTTTTATATATAAGTTCTGAGAAAAATTGTACATGGATTTGCAAAATTTTAAAAAAATTTACAAATTGATTTATAGATTTTAAACTATAATATTTAAAGATCTTAAAATTTTTGCAGGCCCACAAATTTTAAATTATACACTTAAATCTATGAAGTTTAAGATTTATTAATATTTGATCTCTCTGCATTGTAATATTTTTGCAAGCTTTAATTTGAATGAAGCAATGCAGTGACCATGTTATAATAAATCGTTAATTTTAGATACTTGAGTGTTATGATTCATAAATTAATGTGTACAAATTTTAAGATTTTAAAAATTTAAATATTTTAATTCAAAATTTATAAATCAACATGTAAAAATGATGTGATCTTATGAGCTTATATGCAATTTACCCATTTATTTTGTTTTCGAGGGTTAGAGAAAACGAATCATGTGCTCAGTTACTAGAATTTCTAATTAGAAACTAAAGAAAAGAATTACTTATTTAGCACGAATCTCAAAACCATCTGAAGGCATCGGTCCATTCCTTTTTCCAAAAATTACATGTTCCAGCTCCACACAAGATCTCCGTACGTTACCCACGCCGTATCCATTATCCGGCCCATTCGCGTTCTACGTCGATTGCGCCTCCGCACCAATTTCCTCCATTACCATTTTGTCACCGCACGCCACGTCAGCAGCAAGTACACGTGGCACTCGTAGAAAAAGGTAGCACAATAATACTGATCTCACCACGCCAATATTTCTGAATTTTCATTCTCCGTCTCTCTCACGCCATGAACGCGCGCACCATGAAGCTCTGCCGCTTCCTCTTCCACCACCTCTTCCTCCTCTCCTCCGCCTTCTCCATCCTTGACTTCCCTCTCAATTCCCAGGTCTCCATCCCCGTCCCTTCCGGCGCCGTCGAGGGCGGATTCCAGGGAAGAGCTTTCATCCTCGGAGCCGCCGGCAAGGCCAGGAGCAGACCGGGATTCAGGTTAGCCCTCAGCGTCGAGGCCATCGCCTTGGGCGAGTACCGCTGCTCACTGGTGGTCCTCCTCGGAGACTTGGAGGTGTGGACTTCGGATCATCTGTTGAGGTTTTTGGTGAGGAGAGGCTGCACGCTTAAGCTCGCCGGTGACGGCGATCTCCGGCTGTCGGACATGGCCGGCCGGCGGGTAGGCTGGCGGACTGGGACCTCGCTCCAAGGCGTACAGGTCAGTTAGTAGACAATCACAACAATAATATACTCGAAATGGTTCTCTTCTCTCTCTCTCTCTGTGTGTGTGTGTGTGTGTGGCCGCGTAGCCCTCGAGAAAGGCTTTGCAGCAGCTGGCATAGCGCGATGCACGGCGGAGCTCAGCCGCGCTTCGGCTGCCCTCCCGCCAGCCGCACGGCTGTGCCGGACTGCTCTCTGCTAGCCGCTGCACAACCCCCGCGCAAGGGCTGCGTGGCCGCGGGCTACGCGCCAATTGCCCTCCCACGGTCGACGTGGAAGAGAAGGATATTTTAGATATTTTATAAAATTTTAATATTAAAAATTTAAAAATAAATCCCATTAATATATCTATATATCCGAAGGACTACGTTGAATTTTTAAAATTGTTAAGTCGCATGATATTATTTCTTAAATTTGAGAATTAAGATATAATTTATTTTACCATAATAATAATAATAATTTTTATCAAAAGAAGTACTATTTTATTTATTATCATTTATTTATAATTATATAATTTTATATTTGTTTTGGTGGAATTATGTTGTATGGAAGGATTATATTTTTACTACATATGTAAAGGAAGATGTGTATGTAGATATGTGTAAAGGGTTTAGAGATTATAGTAAATTAGGTTACGGATCGGACGTTCCACTCATCATCAGGCTATATTCAAACAAAAAAAATCGACCTATAAATTAAACCGTCCTATCCGAATTGAACTATCCAATCAGATTGATCAAATTCTTTAATTAGATAGTTTCCAATAATTTCAAAATATAATTCAACAATTCAAATTTGAATCCTCCACTACCCCGGTGATTGTGGAAGGTTACAATCAATTACATACTTTCGGCTGGGGTGGTGTTGAGAGTTGATTACAACTTATCATAATTTATCGTAACTAATATGTCTTTGTAAAATAAACATAATTTATAGAGGGAGTATTGATGAGGGGATGATGAGTTTTTGAAGTGAATTTGGGTAGTTGTGAAGTATTTAATTACAACTTGAGAACAATTAGTAAAGATGCTTGTTAATTAAGAAGGTTTTATATATATGGGCTTTGTATATGATGCATGACAACTAGTGACTGAAGCTCTGAAGAGCTACTTTCCTTATTTTTAAAAACATAGTTGGAGGTACTTTAACACTTGGACTTGCATATATAATTTAAGATTAATTTCCTAATTTATTTCATTTACTCATTGTTCTTGAACTTGAACTTATATAATCTTCTCTTAACTTGTAATGTTCTTTTATGTAATTTCTGTTTCATAATATTGAATCTTCTCAATTAAAATTAACTAAGAGCAAAGTCAAATTTCATCAAAAACGACCAAATTGAGATGTGGGTGCAAACTTAGCGGACCTTCATGCAACATTTTGAATTTTGGAAACTACAATGAAATGGTTTAGAACTTGTGGGAGCTACGTGATTTGTGAGATCAAATTAAGCACATCATTTTCTTTTATTTTTATTGCTTTAAACTCAGAGGCTCCAACTCGAGAGCAGGACAGGCAACCTCATCCTCACTGACACCATGAACCGAACCAGATGGCAGAGCTTCGATTATCCGACCAACATCATGCTGTGGCGGCAGCAGCTCCGGCCACCGGCCAACCTCACCAGCTTTCCGGCTGGCTCGCCGTCGGTTTCTTACTCCATGGAGATACAGAGAAGCAAGCTGGTGGCCTACTTAATATGGGGAAGCTACAAGTACTCATACTGGGAATTCAATCCTTCATTTGGAAGACGGATCATGATTGCAAGATTGGGATCAAAGGGTTTGAAGCTCCTTGACAATCACTTAAAGAAAATTGGGCAAATTGAAGCAATGAACCTGGAAACAGTGAGATTCATGAAACTGGGTATCAGTGGAAGCTTGGAAATGTATTACTACTCTGCGACTGAAGTCGGCTTCAAGTTGTCGTATCGAGTTCCCAGCGAATTCTGCAATCTTCCATTGTCATGCCCACCTTGTGAGATCTGCTCTTCATCAGACAATACCTGCAAGAAATTGTCATGGATGACATGTAATCAGAATGGGTTCTGCCAAGATCTGAATTCTAGAATGGAGATGCTCGAAATGGTGGGAATCGATGCCGTTCTGCGAACCGAATCACCAGCACAGGCGACTAACATCAGCAGGAAGGGATGCTTGAACTCATGCTTGGAGGATTGTTCATGTGCAGCTGTGATGTATTATGAAGGTGATGGTGAAGGCAGAAATAGTAAATGCTGTAAGTATGGAATGGTGATTGGTGCCAGGGAAGGTGGAAGAGGGAATGGGAGTAGTTACTGGGTGAAGATTCAGAGGGAGAGGGGTAGCAATCAAGCGCTTAAAGAGAAATTCTTGATTTTGGGTGGGATTGTTGATGGAGTGGCTATCTGTTTGATCTTGGGGGGATTGGTGTATTATGTGATATGGAGAATTAGGAACACAAGAAATAATTTTGCAAATTGTAATAACTGAAGGGAAACAAAGGTGGTTTATAATTTTTTAAAATTTGCTGAAAAGTCCATACTATTTACCTAATATTACAAATAAGATTTCTAGCTATTAACTTTAATAGATTTTTAATTTTACTTTTATCACTTATTCAAATTTTCAAATTTATGCTATTTCAAATTCTCTATTATTGCCTTCCTTGCTGGCACCATTGCCTCACTACCGTCGCCTCGCTGCCATTGCCTTGCCATCGTCGCCTCCTCAATATTAGAGAGAGAGAGAGGAGGGGCGGGCAGGCCGTCACGCATGCGTGCTGGCGGCTCGCCACCCTTCATGAGAGTGAGAGAGAAAGAAAGAGAGTGAGAGTGGAGGGGCAGGCTCTGGCGGCAAGACACTCTTTGCACAGGTACACACAAGAGGGAATCCAACTGCGGTAGGAGAGAGAGAGAGAGAGAGAGAGAGAGAGAGAGAGAGAGAGAGAGAGAGAGAGAGAGTTGAAATGGTGGCCTAGACCAAGGATTAATTAATAGGTAGAAAGTGTGGAGATTAGGAGCGTCTTGCAAAAGCAGGTGAAAAGTTATTAGAGAGTGGCATGCCCCTCACCCAAGTGAAATCGCCAGAGGAAGCGAGGGGGGCTAGGAAGTCTGAGGCCCCATTGGCATTTCTGCAAAGATGAGACATAATATAGAGCGGAAAATAAAAGAGATGATCAGCAATATGTTGAGCAATGAATTCCATCTCGGCTTTAGCATTTTGCTTCTCAATGGTGCTAGCATGGGTAATAAGGTCAAGCATCTCTGTAGAGTCGCTCTCGAGCCATATGCCCTTGACCCCATTTACTTTGCTTCTCTAGGAGGTAGCAACTTTCACACCCTCCTAAGCAGCCAATAACTCAGCTTTGAGAATAGAGTCTGTGAGGATTCTGTGATCTCCAGCTTCCCACACCTGGCCACAGCTATCTCGAATAAGATAACCCGCACCAGCAATACCGTGGCCTTTAATCTATCCGTCCAGATTGACCTTCAGCCATCCAAATTTTGGGGGAAGTCAGCTGTCTTCGAAGGTATAGGTTAGCCTGAGAGGGCTGGGCTGACTCCAGAGGAATCTGGATGGGCGAAGGTTAGATGGTTGAGAAGTAGTGTAATTGATGATGGAGATCGCAAAGGCGGGAGGATTAGGGTAGGGCTTACCATGAACTTTAGCATATCTCGCTCTCCAACAAAGGTAGAGCAAAGTTAATTCTAACCTCAGCTTGATGTCATCTCTACGAAATCTGGTGAGGTTAGTAAGGGAAGTTAACTTATCCTCCTAGGTGCAGTCTTGGGGGATCAAAGAGAAGTGTTTAGAGATATGAAGCCTAGTTTCTTATAAGAAATTACAATAAATATTGATATGATTTAGGTCTTCAACTTAGCGACACCCCCACGGACAAAGGTTGGAGTTGGAGATCTTCCTGCTAAACAACCACTGGAAGGTAGGGACAGCATTATGGGCCATTCTCCAGACAAAATTTTGGACTCTGGGGATGACTTTAGCACGCCAACACCAAGCCTTAGATTCCAAGTTATTGGGTTGATGGAATTCAGCCTTATATAAAACGGCAGTAGAAATCAAAGATGACTTAGTTTTAGCCCAAACTAGAGTGTCAGAGTGCACATAGGCAAGCCTTCTTATAGAGAGAATTCTATTGATCAAATCGACTCCAAATAGCTGCTGCAAACGGGTCAAGTTCCAAGTGTTGTCATTAAGCAAGTTAGCTACAGTGAATACCAAGTCACCAAGTTAGAGTTGACATAAGTTGACCATTTGCAAAGGGGGATAGTGCTGATCCAAGGGTCCTTCCAAATAGAAACGGACTCACCATTGACAATCAACCAAATGAGGTTGTTGTGGACAATTGGACCACTAAGATAAATTAATCTCTAGATCCAGGAATCCTTTTTTTAGCAGAGAAATTAAGGGCTCTATCCTTATATTTAGCTATAAAACTGTCCCTCCAGATATAATCATCCCTTTGGAGTAATTTGACGACGTGCTTGGCTAGGAGCTGCTTCCTCCAAAGCCTAAGGTCGTGAATTCTAAGCCCACCACAGAGTTTTGGTTTACAAACATACTTTCAAGGCAAGTAATGCATGGTATTGATATCCTCATTTCCTCCCCAAAGGAAGGATCTAAGGAGCTTCTCGATACAGTCGAGAACACTGCAGGGAACAAAGATGTGAGAAAGAATATAGACCGAGGTAGAAGATAATACACTATTGATTAAAGTAAAGAGAGAGAAAGAGAGAGAGAGAGGGGGGAGAGAGAGTTGCTCACTACCCTTTCATAAGAGTGAGAGAAAGAGAGAATGAGAGTGGAAGGGGTAGGCCTAGGTGGCATGCCACTCTCTGCATAGGTGCACGTGAGAGAGAGAAGTCAGCTATGTGAGGAGAGAGAGAGAGAAGGAGTAAAATTAAAATTTTTAAACTAAATATTTCCTATATGCTAATGGAAATTGTCAAATTGAACTTGTAATATAATAATCATAATTTACAAGAGCTTTTATTATTATAAAAGTTTTAAAATAAAGACTTTTCAGCAAGTTTTTAAAAATTGTAAACCAAATAATAATTATGGATTAATTATAGTAACTTTTTTTTATTAATTAACCCAAAAATACACATTGATTCTTAAATTTTGCAGCTTATTTTTAGTTTGACATTTCAATCTATACCATTCATCAGTAGTACCCCAGTAATTTTGTCTTTTACTATCCAACTAATAATGTTACAACCTAAAAAGATCGTTTTATCGTGTATATAAGGATGACCTCCGGGCTGTGATCAGGCATCCATTTCGAAAGCATCCATCCTCATAATCTCCCCTTTCGCTTCCTCCTATCACTCACTTCCGTTTCCGTCCGTTTCCATCCATTCCATTAAATCACGTCCAGTTGGTATCAGAGCCAAGTTTATTTGTACGTATTTTACTCTGTTTTGTGTAATAAACTTATCTTTATCATGTTTTGTTTGATATTGTTTGCTTAAACTTTTTTATTTTAGATTTGTTAAACTATTAAGTCAACAAACTTTAAATTCATGCTTTAAAATTAATATAATATAATTGTGCTAAAACTCATACGTTCTTTTGTAATTTTGTCTGTAATCTCCTTCTAGGCCAGAAGTTATCGTTAATGGAGTGTTTTTAAGACAATCCTGTAAAGGTTGGGTAAGAACATCGGGCTTAAGTACCAAGCAAATCTATTATCAACATATTAATCTATACGGATGCTTATAACCTTTAGACTTAAAAGTTTAACACAGATCTAAAACTATTTCAAAAATTATTTTAAAAACTATTTTAAAATGACTTCAAATCCCACGCTAGATTATAAATATAAAAAAATAGAAAAACTTATTTTAAAAAATCCTAAAGAAGAAATAATCTTTGATATTAAAAATAAATATCTTAATGAAATAAGTGGAAGAAATTTAGCAACTATTTTAAATTAATTATTGAAATAATAAATGAAGTCTATGAATCTTTATATAATCAAACTCAAAAAATAACAGATATTAAAAACGATATTAAAAATATATCTAATAAAATAAATCGATCTAGCAATAATAAATTTCAAGCAAATCTAGAAAATCTAGACAATAACACAGGAAGATATTATCATTGAATGAATGTTTCTCTAAATAAAAAATATATGAAAAAAATTCAGAATAAAATTGAGTATATAAATACCTTACATGAGATAAATATATTAGAAGATTTTACTGACTTTGAAGAAATCTACAATCTTTTTTTTATAAATAAACAAATTTTAGAAGAAAAAATAAAAGAATATATGTCTGATCCCACAACAGAAAAACTAATTTCTTTTCAAAAATTATATCAATCAAAAGAACATATTTTTCAATTATATGATTATAAACTAAAATATGAACTTTATTTTGAAACTAATAGTGATACTAATAGTAATACAGATAATAATGAAACTATTAATAATCAACTACTTTAAAACTCAGTAGACATATATATGAAAGTCGGCGAATCTAGTACAAGAAAAAGACCTTCAATACTTAAGATCAATTCTTTAATCAATTCAGTGATAAATATTATCACCCTAAAGAAGGAGATCCATTTAACGACATATATACAAATGAAAAAGAAAAAATGTTTAAAACAAAACTTTGAAGACATGATCCATATATCTTTAACATTGATAAAATTTCAATTCTAGAAAGAAAATAACATATTTCTCAATGGATACAGCTAGTCAGAAAACTAAAAAATATATATGCATATATGACCACACAACAATTATTAGAACTAATAACCTCCAAATTTGAAGGTTCAGCTTCAATAGTTTTAAAATTCTTAGAAAATTATCTACAATTTCAAAAAATTAAAGAAGAAAAAATTAAGGATGATGCAATAATTCTCTTAGAAAAATTTCAATTAGAATTTTTTGCTGGAGGATCTCTTGATAATACAGAAGACATAGAACGCATAGAAACAATCCTCTCCAGAATGCAGATCGGTAATATCTGCTTTCTAGAAGAAATTTCATAGAAATATACAAATATATTTGGAAGTTACCCCTTTCACAATATGATCATTGGGCTTAAATATACTTTAATAAATTACCTGCACCTTGGGATGAAAAATATAAAAAAGAATATACTAGATTTATTGATAAAATATTAACCGAAGATATCAAATATTTAAAATTTGATACTTTGGCCTTACGAGTCAAATGTGCTATGAATCTATTCATGGACTTTTGTCGCGATCAAAAACTACATAAATCCTTCTATAAAGACCGTTCTAAAGCTAATCATAAATATTATTGTATCAATATTCTACCAACATATAAATTTGACATTCTTCCTCCACGCAACAAGTATGGTGGACATACACATAAATATAAATATCACCCTAAACATCATCGTCGCAAGTTTAAATTTGCCAAATCGTGGCTTAACTATAAAAATAAACGTCGTTTTAATATACGATATAAGCCTAAGCATATTTATAATCACAAAAAATATTTTAGACGCAAACCCGATTATAATAAAAAAGCATATAAATGTTTTAAATGTGGCGAAGAAGGACATTATGCTAATAATTGTAAAAAGGATATTAAAATTTTAGAAGAACAACAGTTTCAATTAATAGACAAATATTATGACATAATACAAGGACACAATCTTTCAAGCTTATCTGATATTGACTATGAAGTCTCCTCAATTGAAGACATAGATAAATTAGCATTAGATTCAGATAGTGAATCAAATATTACATGCTCTAACTCCTTAACATTATCAGAAGATGAACAAGCTGAAGAAATAAACTATATTTTTATGTTAAAAGAAGAAGAAAATGAAGAAGCCACTATTGAACAAATAATCAATACTACAAACCATAATCATAATGAACAATTCATATTTGATAACAATCTATATCAAAAAATTATTAAACTTTAAAATAATATTAAAGGAAAAGATATTTATAAAGAAAAATTTAGTCTACAACTCACAAAACGAGTAATGCATTTTATTGAATATTTTGAAAGTTCTACTAATAGCTTTAAAAAATCAACAGCCATAACTAAATTATAAATTATTACAAAAAATAAAATTAAAGAAATAATAAAATGAGTTAAACACTCTGATAGAATCAAATATTTACATCTAGGATATATACATAATACATCAAAACTAATTTTAGAGCAGAACTTGATTCACCTATAACATTAATAATCTTCGATAATAGGTTAATAATAACAGAACAATCTTTAATGGGAATAATACAGTCTAATCTTTTATATCAAGTAATAAATTTTAAATTTTTTTCCTAATTTCTCTATAAGTTTAGCAGATAAAAATATACATCAAAGTTTAATGATATTCTATAAATTAGAAAATATTTCTATGTTAAAAAAAAGCAAACCTTTAACCTTTAACTAGCGATTATTAGGATATTTTTCAGAAATTAATAATGTAGAAATCAAACTTATATCTTCCGATATTAGATTAGATTATTTACATAATCAATATTCTGAAATTATATATCCTAGTCAATTAATAAATATAAATATACAACTTTCTATAGAATGAAATATTAATCTAGAAGAAATCAGAAAAAATCACATAATAGAAAAACATCTAATAAAATAACTTCAAATAAATGAAGGAAGATTGTCTGTAGGATATAATAAATTATTACAAAAAACAGATTCTATGAATATAATAGAAAAATACAAATAAAAGACTTAAATCAAGATAATATAGATCTATCTAGCTCTAGCTTTAGTCTAAAAATAACTAATGTAAAATTAGACTTAAGTATAATAGAAGTCTTAGTTAGCTTTAATGATAAAACTATAACACTCAAAGCTCCATAGACATAGGAGCATCCTTATCCCATATAAAATCAAAATTAATAGAAAATAATATATTAAAAGCAGAAAAAAAAAGATATTATACCTTTGATAAATAAATCCATGAACTTATATATAAAGCAAACATAGATAGTTTAATGATTATAGATACTTATAACGAATTACACGCCTTAGAATTTAAAACTATTTATAGCAATAAAAAAAGTACATTTGATATGTTAATAGGACAAGATATATTATAAAAATATAATCTCTTGCAAATTAATTATGAAATAATACAGT
Source organism: Apostasia ramifera (assembly GCA_019297695.1). Classification (NCBI taxonomy): domain Eukaryota; kingdom Viridiplantae; phylum Streptophyta; class Magnoliopsida; order Asparagales; family Orchidaceae; genus Apostasia; species Apostasia ramifera. The sequence continues at coordinate 100,249 of JAEMOT010003443.1, forward strand.
TAAAAATTAAAGAATAAACAATACACATTAAAAGAGCTAAAGAATATAATTTACATACCATAAATGTATTAACCAATGATGAAACTAAAGATAATAAATATACAATATATTTTTTCATAAAAAAGAAAGAGATGCAAAATATCCAACAAAAATAGTAATCGGATATGAATTCTATTCATATGAAGATATTCTAATACAATCAAATGAATTTGCACGAATACGAATAGGAATTAGTACGAAAATCTGTACGGAATATTATGGAATTATAAAAGAAAAAATGGATGGTTATTTAATCACGATATGTCCATTACAGAAGGATTAATAAGATCAGATTATGAAAGTAAAATTAAAGCCGTAATAAGAAACAATAAACAAAATACTATGATTAGAATAAGAAAAAATTAAAAACTATTTGATCTATTAATATTCCTAATTACAAAACTTACTTATGAATCTTCATAAAGTAAATCAATATTTAAATAGAATTTATATCAAAATAGAATTCTCAGGATATAAATCTTTTCATATTTATGCTTTAGTAGATACTGGAGCTACTAGAAGCATAATTAATGAAAACCTTTGAGTTGATGAATTCTCTGAACAATTAGAAAAGAAGGTTTTTTTTACAGAAATAAATAGTACTATGAATACATTAAAATATGTTAAAAATATAACATTAAAAGTGCAAGCCAAAGATAATTACATTGAATTATTTTTTCACATTATATACATCTATAAAGATTTCTCATGTGATATGATTATAGGAATGAATGTATTAAAACTAATATTTACCTATAACTATACATAAAACCTATCATATATTTACTATAGAACAAAACCCAATTAAAATACCTAGAATTTTTAACCATTTAAAACTCATTAAAATAAACTATAAACCAGAAGCTTTATCCTTAATTGAAAATTATAAAATTAAATATTTAGATTCTTTAAATGAATTATTCTCTGAAAACTCATTATTACATTTTAATAGAAGTCCAATGAACTAAAAACTCTAGACGATAAAAAAAATATAAGAGTAAAACAATTGGTTTATTCTCTACAAGATACTGAAAATTTTAAGAAACAATTTGTAGAATTAAAACAACTTGGCTTAATAGAAAACTCTCATAGCCCCCATTCTTCACCCGCTTTTATGATAAGAAATCACGCTAAAGAAAAATGAGGAAAAGCTAGAATGGTCATAAATTATAAAAAATTAAATGATAATCTCAAATTTGATGAATTTTTTATTTCAAGAACAGAAAACATTATAAAAAATATCAGTGGAGCAAAATAGTTTAGTAAATTCGATGCTAAATCAGGATTTTGGCAAATAAAAATTAAAGATAAAAAATCTAAAAAATTATCAATTTTCTCAATGCCATTTGAACATTTATAATGACAAGTAATGTTATTTGGATTAAAAAATACACCACAAATCTTTCAAAAATAGATGAATTTAATATTTTCTCCATATAATAAATTTAATCTAGTATATATAGATGATATTCTTATTTTTTCTTTCACATATGAAGATCACTTTTAACATCTAGAAATAGCTAAATAATTATTCATAAAATATGGTATTATTTTTGGAAAAAATAAAATAGAATTATGTAAACAAAAAATCAAATACTTGGGCAAAATTATAAATCAAGGAGAAATATCACTACAAAAATATATTATAACTAAAATTTAAAAAATTCCTAGATACTTTTAACACCCTAAAACAACTACAAAGTTTTTTTAGAATATTAAACTATGGTAGAAAATATTTACCCAAATTAAGTGAATATTCTAAAAATTTACAAAAAAACCTTACTGAAATTAATAGACAACATAAAAGAAACAAAGAAAAAACAATCTCTTAATGAAAAATTGATAAAATTAAAATACAATTAAATGAATCCGAAAAATGAGAAATCAAATATTTAAAAACAGTAATTAACAAAATACCTAAAACAATCATTCCAAAATTAGAAGATAAATTAATACTCTATACAGATGCCAGTAATCTTTATTGGGCCGGCGTATTAGTCACCTCAATAAAAGATGTCGTAGGATATACTTCAGGTAAATTAACAAAACCAGAAATAAATTATTCCACCTATGAAAAAGAATTTATAGCAATTCTGAAATCTGTTAAGTATTTTAAATTTTGGCTATTACCCATTAAACTTTATATAATCACAGATAATAAAGGATTATATCATTATATTAAAAATAAAAAATATGATAACAATAGTCGACAAATATGATGGTTATTATAATTAGATGAATATAGCTATGATATCTCATTTAATCCTGGTTTTACTAATTGTCTTGCTGATTTTCTTTCCAGAGAAAATCTATAATCTTTATTTGCAGAATCCTTATTTGCAGGACTATGACGAATCCATGGAAAGATAAGAACTTGGCTTCCCATATTGCATCTCAAAAAATATATACTACACCTTCGCCGAGAACCTATAAGCGAGATATCATATTTCGAGAAGGCAAAATAAATATTGATTGCCTAGATAAATATAATCAGCAGGCAATATTAGCACTGGTAGGTACTGTCAGTAATTACAAGTCAGCTATTCCAATATCTCTCAGGACATATAATATTATCAATAGTCTCTGAAAATTAATCAGAGGCCTACAATATTATACCTCTCTTTTATATAATATTCAAAAAATTATTTCTCATATTCATAATATGAAAATCTCTCTAAATAATATGACGCAGAAGGTCCAACACGAAGAAGAATTTTCTTAATATTTACTTCAGAAATATGAAGAACTATATCCTATATTGGAAGTAATATATAACTACAAAAATATCAACTCTCTTTATATGGAAAGGGCCAAACGAAAGGAATGTCTGAAGAAGGTGAAGATACTACTACTAGAGGATCTTCAAAAATGAATTCTAGATATTATCTATGAAGATAAAGCTCTGCCATACTTACTGAAAAAACAATTAATACTCTATCAGATGGGTGACAAAGGATGTTTGTCACATTTTGAACCCAATATGGAATGACAAATTGAATTAAGAATTATCCAAAGAGTTATAATCGATACACATCATTACGATGAATGGAAGAATTTTTCGCAGATAGTAAAGACAATAATATGTACTACTGAGTTTTATGAAAGAATATTAGAGTTTGAAATTATATCAACATTCGTCGAACCAGATGAACATTTAGTATATCTAGCATATCAGATTTGAAAATTATTTCGACAACAAACCCGAGGAAGACCAGTCACAAAAGAATTTTTTGGTTATTCTTGAGATATGAACAAAAGGCGAATTTATCCTAATTATTATCAGTTCACCAAGAAAGACATCAGTATTGGTACATTTGTAACAGACGAATTATGATATATGATCAAGATCATATAATTGAAGTATATCAAGGCGAAAATGATTTCAATTTCTACTGGGGACCAAAAACAACAGCATTCCTCTAGGAAATTCAAATCGGGTTCTCTTCAACACCCGATAATATCTCTCTACAATCTGATTAAGGACCTCAAGCTTGGGCGCATATTCCGCGATATTAAAAAGTGCAATTATACAAAGTGGCCGGCACTACTGTAGCAATAAGTGATAATACTGTGGCAGCACTATACAATAATGAAGTACTGTACAAATAATAGGGCACTACGTGGAGCATTATACAAACAATAGAGCACTACATTATTAGCTAGCTTTATCGTGTATATAAGCCCACCACAGGATTTTGGTTTACAAACATACTTTCAAGGCAAGTAGTGCATGGTATTGATATCCTCATTTCCTTTCCAAAGGAAGGATCTAAGGAGCTTCTCGATACAGTCAAGAACACTGCAGGGAACAAAGATGTGAGAAAGAATATAGACTGAGGTAGAGAATAAAACACTATTGATTAAAGTAAAGAGAGAGAAAGAGAGAGTTGCTCACTACCCTTTCATAAGAGTGAGAGAAAGAGAGAGTGAGAGTGGAAGGGGTAGGCCTTGGTGGCATGCCACTCTCTGCATAGGCGCAAGAGAGAGAGAAGTCAGCTATGTGAGGAGAGAGAGAGAAGGGGTAAAATTAAAATTTTAAATATTCCCTACATGCTAATTAAAGTTGTCAAATTGAACTTGTAATATAATAATCATAATTTACAAGAGCTTTTATTATTATAAAAGTTTTAAAATAAAGACTTTTCAGTAAGTTTTTGAAAATTGTAAACCAAATAATAATTATAAATTAATTATAGTAATTTTTTTATTAATTAATTCAAAAATACACATTGATTCTTAAATTTTGTAACTTATTTTCAGTTTGGCATTTCAATCTATACCATTCATCAGTAGTACCCCAGTAATTTTATCTTTTACTATCTAACTAATAATGTTACAACCTAAAAGATCAAAGCGTTGATTTTATCAAAATGTTAGGAACCAAACAAATCAAATTTATTAATAAAAAAATAAAATTAAATTAAACAGGGAGAATAACATAAAATACACTTTAATTATAAAATTACAAATTTCACAATATTTTTTTAAAAATTATAAATTAAATTATTAATGTATTTTCATAAATATTATTTTATT
>JAEMOT010003443.1:104914-143627 GCA_019297695.1 Apostasia ramifera
ATAAATTATAAATTATGATTTTAAGATTTAAAATTTAGAATATAATACAATTTTATCTAAAATATAAGTTTATTTAAAAATAATATAAAATCTACAATTTTATAAAATTTTAATATGACATATGTAATATTTAATTTTTAATAATAAAACACCTAAATTTTTATAATTAAATGCCCCAAATAAAAAATAAAAAAGAAGTAAAATAATTTCAAAAAAGCAGAGTCCCTAAAGTGCTTTTCAACAAATAAAGCAACAAAGCTAATATTGTTTCCTTGAAATCTTAGTGAAGCAATAGCCAAACTAACAAATCTGACATGGAGATAAGAGTTGAAATAACACGTTACAAAATAGACTAAGTGCTTCGTAGAAGTTCAGGATTGGCAAGGAAACAAAAGTCAGCATCAACTTGGTAAAATTCGCCATAGATGATATCAACGATATCGCCACCTCCAATTCTCTTCGTCTTCTCCAGGGATATGCAGGACCTCATCCTCATATTGAGAGTTTGAGCATTCCGAATCACTGAAAACATGAATGCTTTCACCTTCTTCGTCAGACACATCATCCTGTTTCTTAATCTCGTCGCAATCAAAGTCACCAAAAGGGTCCACATCTTCATCTTCCTCGGTAGAGGACTCCTCATCAGGGTAATCATTCCTCGGATTATCCTCAGCTGCGGCACATGCATAGGAATGACTGAGAGCAACATAAACATCAAACTATAAAGAAAGAATCAATGGTGAAATCAAACCATTTGAATCCTCAGAATCGTATTCGAGTTCGGGCATGTCGTCAAAACCATCTTCATTATTAACTTGAACCCTAACCATAATATATTCAGCATCAGTTCTCTTCAAATCTACCTGCTTGCTAACAACAAAGTGAGAGATCTTTACAAAGGATAACTGTCTGGCATATCTTCCACTGTTCCAGTAAAATCATCCTCAACAGTGTACAAGTCATAAACATAGCCATCTAATTATCAAAAGAAAACAACCACAATTAAACACCATTTTAAGAACAGTATACAATCAGATTTCTGAGAAACAACATAGTATACCTTCTTTGTGTAGGTCAACAGCTGGATCAGATTCAAGCACTGCAAAGAACAATTTATACAGATTTTTTGGTTCGGATGAGACAGAATGTCAGTACAGATTTCAACATAAATAGATTGAAATCCACTCTATCAAATATTTAACATCATAATCTACATGTTTAAGGATGACAAATATATTTTAAATTGCTCATACTTCAACAATACTGGTGTGATGCAACCTATACGAGTGTTATTGAGCTTAGAAAACTTGGTTGTCCTGTGCAAAAATATGATGTAACAAGTGTCCTCTAAGCAATGTAAAAGAGTTGGTTGTCTTGTTGGTACCCAAAATTTCAAATTCATGCGAATAGCATCCTAATTTTACATATTTGACACCCATTATAACAACAGCATAATATTTAAATAGCATGAAAGCTGTGTGTCCTATTAGTAAATATGTAAATTACGACATTAAGCACATAAATGTGTAAATCCCCCCCTTTTTTGAAAAGCCTAAGATTCTGCAAAACTAAAAGAAAAGATGGAGGGCAAAACCTTCACTGGATAGATATGACTTCATTTCAGATTCAATCTCCATAGCAGCCGAAGGGACATACTCCCTTAGCAAAGGGAGGTAGTTGCACAAAATGGCATTATCTTCTAAAGAGATGTGCCTGCAATCCAAGCCAGAAGGAATGAATAGAAAAGATTGAAAGGTTGAATAACTAAAGAAAAAGAAAGGCACCTCTCTTTCCTTCTTCTGGATTTTTGATCTTCAGAATCTACTCGAACAACATCATAAAGATGGCACAGATGCCTTAGAGAATCGACTTCTGACTCCACTTCTCCCTTTCTACTTCTCCATATTTGTTGGAAACGGGCATTTCTTACTAGTTCCTAGTCGATATTAGGCAGAACAAAATATAAAAATATAGAAATATAGAATTATTGCATATTTTGAAATTTTCTTAATCTGCAGAAATAAACAGTAGGAAAAGTTATATATGGCATTGGATTAATCATAATCTACATGTTAAGACATCAAAATCTTCACATTTACATCCAAGATCAATAAAAAATTATAAATAGTACAGGTTGGCAACTTTTATTACATATGTTTATCCAATTTAACATACTTCTATCCAGGATAATTTTATGTATTCCACCTACGTCTTCATTAATAAACATGATAATAAAATATTTATTTACATCTTAGACACCCAACAATTACATCCAGATCATTCATTTTTGAATAAGAAGATATGGAAGGAAGAATATCATCAATTAACTAGAAGTAAGCAGAGTATCCAACCTATATTGTTTATAATGCCTTGATCAAATGTAAATATCAAATTTTTGTGTCTAGTATGTCAATAAAAATTAAAAAGTGTCATGTGTGCAATTATTCATAAATGATAACAAGGACGGATGACTTATTATATTACAATAAATCTTGCCTCCCTGTAAGAAGCCATAACAATGTTATGAACTCTACGATATAAACGTCATTGCATAAGTTCACAAATAAACGATGAAATCCCTGTTTTGGATAAAAAGTGCAGGTTGTGATCATGTTTAGGTAGTAATCATAAATCCTGACACAGATAATTAACAAGTACTCATGATGAAGTTGCCAAAGAGTCTCATGGTATATGAATCAATGTAAGGGATGAAAGAAGGTGTCATCTTCGAGATTTAACAAGCACTTATCACCATAATTCTGCCAGACAACGTTAATGACTCAATGAGGATTGTATTACATATAAAACTCCCTTGGACCAACCACTGGGCAAGTGCTTCGACATTTCAAGCCTATATCACAACTCTTGTAAGAGCACTCCATTTTCACTTCTAAACTTCAAACAAGTATCATGTTTTATCTCTTAGTATATTATCAAAGATAGTACCAAAATAATGGACTTCTTGAATCATCTGCCAACCGACCTATGGGTTCCACCTCCACTCTTGAGATGACAGGAAGGGAAGTGGGGGACCTAGTGCAGTTCTCTATATCTATTACATTATTATCATTTTCCTTACTATTATATTCTTATTTTTATAACTATAATTAATTAATCTAACATATAGACGTTTGAATATTTGTGAAGTAAATAAAAAATCAAGCTTTCTTTTTTTTTTAATGATGGCATTGCCTTAGTATTAAACTAAAACAAAAATACAATGAGTATAAAAATCAACCAAAATTTTCATTAAGGATGTTGCAAAAATTAATGGGGAGTGCCTACCCCTCTCTCAATAATGAGCTTTCATTTTTTGCTTTAGCATGCTAAACTATGAAGAAAATAATATTATACTAATTTAAAAATTTGTGAAGCAATGAAGATAATTTTCAACTAAATAAAAAGCTTGATTTGTAAGATGCTTATATATTGAATCTGGAAAAGGATATACATACTTCCAGGAAAAAAAACAGATATACGCAATATCAAATAACTATTGTTCTTACAAAAATATCCATGAAATAGTAGAAAAACAAATAATTTTCAATGTTTCATGCAGTAATCTGCATGAGCACCCTTCACGTGTTCTATAAACCAACACTGTCTGATTTGGTATCTTGAACAGCCGCATGAAAAATTACAAGAATTAAGTGTTTTAATTTTAATCCTTGATAGCAAGTTCCAACAACATCCCCTACACAACATCTCGTTACTATTCTCTAGTTATCTAATTACAGTATTATAACACATATTCAATTGATAGTACTTCATATATTCGGAATTAGTTAAGTTCTAAATACTCAACACAATCAAACAAAAAATGAACTAGCATGCCGCACACCTGCTACGCTAGAACAACAAATGTTTTCGGTGAACTAAGGGTTAGTCCTGTTACAATGCATAAAAGTCTGTCTTATTTCTACAAAAGCCTCCACAATATGGCACATGGACCTCATACCTTAAAATAATATGAGATTTCTAATAAAATAAGAGGCCAACAATAGACAGTGCAAAAAACACATGTTACTTAAGCAAACTGTAAACAAGATGTCAAGAACTTCATTGCCATGTTGGATATAATATCACATGTCATGAAGTCTTTTAAACTAATTAATGAGGCAAATCTACAAGTGGAAAGGGCAAATTTTGCCTTTATTCATGCAATATATAAGTTAGTATAGCAACAAATTACCACATTCGTAATTACACACAACATTTTCAACACTTCACATGAGAAAGTTGAGCATAACAAAAACAAAGCAGAAATACAATAATAGGCAAATAGCACAAGATCAGCGATATACTTACCACATGTTTTTGTCTGGCCATAGAACGCAATTGATCTTGTTTCTGAATGTGCAAAAAATAATTCCATAGGTTAGATCAAAATTCCAGGAGTTCTTCAAAAAAGTATACCAGGATATCAATAAATAACATTAAAATGGGATAACATCCCAATCAAGCAATTCGAAAGCTAAGACTTTCAGAAGGAAAAAAAATACATAAAAGTATTCTTTACTAAACAATAAACAGATAACACAATGACTTCAATCAACATATTACACAGAGCAAAGGGTGGAGGAGAGAGATTAGAGCTCAGTGGTATGATGAGAGCAATCGACACAAAGATTACAACGTTTAAGCTTTTAAAAAATAACGAAGCTATCGAGTGCATAAAAATGCCGATTACAAGGAAAATCCAAAGGTAGAAAATTTATTGTCATTCGTCATAATCGCACAAAAGCATTCAATAGTCTACCTTTAGCAAAGACAGTCATCTAAAGCATCAAGTATAAATGAACTTGTTAGTTGGTAATCCTAAACACATATATAAGAGTGTATTGCATGTCTGTGTTTCACTACAATATGATTTGCTAATATGAGATTAAAAATTGAATGGAAAAAAAATCAAGAAGAAATTATATCAAAGGATGGCTATAACAAATCCATTTAACACTACCTTGTTTGGCTTAAAATGTCCCCTTCGCTCCTCAATCTTCTTACTCAAGTCCTTTGATCTGTTGGAGTCTGGCTAATAATCAAAAGTATAAAACCATGAAATGTCAGAATAACTTTATCCATGTATTATGCCAAGACAAAATACATTCAATCACATTCATAAATTGACATGCTAACATTAAGGAAAATAAATTAAGTTGAACGTCCAAGGAACTTTTGTTCGGAACATTAGGAGACTGTTACAAAGAATGTTCAAACATATTATAAACCACTAAAAATGCATTCTCTGGATTTCTGTGGCACAGTAACACAATTAAGAATTGTTATATATCTATATTGACAAGGGATGGAATTTTAGATCTAATCCAACAACCTGAACAAATACGATCCAATTTATCATGCTAGGCATCCATCTTACATAGGCACAAGTAGTAAATGATTCTAACAAAATCCAACATGCAAGAATCGATTTGAGTTTAGTTTATGCCGCCGAAATTGCCCCTCCAATGAAAAGTATAAGTTAACATCATTATCCTTGTAATAAAGTCGCATGACAGGGTAGATAAGAGTTATTATGCCTATTCCCAATTAATCAAAAGAAAGCATCTCCAATCTCCTAGAGCCCACTGCCTTGGCCCTTAAAACTCAAGTTGTGTAACATCACCTCCTAAATCTTCTTAGCCACTAAACAGGCTGATTATAAATTAAAAGTAAAACTAAAAACATCATCCTATGTTGTGCTAAACAAGGATTCCCTGCTGCCTATGACCTCTTGGACATTGTCGTCACAGTCTTTGGAGCTCCATCGTCAAATCTCCTAACTTCTCTTCCTCACTGCGCATTACACTTGACCAACCCTCATGATCCCTTCAATAGTTCACCACTTAACATCCGCCTAGTTGCTTGCTCTTATAAATCAACATCTTTGTTACAACTCAAAGTCAGTAACCATATAAACCATAATGCCATGATGCGTTGGTGATGTCTCTTAACCTGATCAAACTTAAGTAAAAACATGCAAAGTTAAGTTACTTGACTAATAAATGAGTTAGACATGAATCCCATAATCTAGCCCATTTATTAAACATGACTTTAGGCATAGTGTAATAGGGTTACGTTGAATTCGGGTTGAACCAAACTAAAAGCATCTACTCAAATTGCTACCCCTTATGTTGATTAAACAAGATTTATACTAGATTTGAGTAAGCAAAAGTGCCTTTTGACAAATAATTACAAATAAAAACTTATCCATCTCTAAAAATTTATGCTTTATTTACTTTTAATAAGAATGTAATGATAAATATCAAAGACATGAAATTAGCAATTAAAATATTTTTTTCTAAGTATTGTTTGTCATATGACATAAAAAGGAGGAGGTGGTGATTGAAAGTCATCCATTCCTTATGATCGTATTTATTAAAGAAGTTCAAAATGAATACAAATGTTCTCCAATAGTGAAAATTTCCATTGCATGAACAACTAGCAATTACAACAACTTTTAAAAAACCTACACAAATGCATCACAATAAAAGACACTTACAAGAATAGATTGCAAAATGTTTTCTACTGCCTCAGAGGGGCTCACAGTCTCAACATGTTGTACTAGTAGCCTTTTGGTTGTTGATTGCTCTGAAACAGCATGTAAGCCAAGACCATCATTAGCATGAAGAAAATTCATAAATATTCAAATATAACAAAATGAAAAATGAAAATTTTCATATACATTCTACCTTTCACATTTGTCCACTCCTTTAAATCAACAAATTTTGGTGGTGGTGGTGGGGGGGGGTTCTCCCCTCACTTATCAATTATCATCAAGTTAATTTTGGTTTTAGAACACGCCAGCTTTGATTATGTACCAAGCTAACACAAAAGAAAGTTTCTTCACAAAAACTTCATGTGTAGGGATTGAAAGTAAGAACAAACCGGTGCATTGCTTTTTACAATCACAGCCACCTATATTGCCTACGAAAATTGTCCTTTATTCTATTCAAGCAATTCATTTTAAAAATGAATTGGCACACTACACTATGTTTGACAATTTTTGTTGGGAGAGGGGTATGCCCCTTCTCATTAATTTTTACAACATTCTTAAAAAGAATGTTAGTTGACTCTTGCACTACTGTACTAATATTTTAGTTTAAGCTATGGAAATGCTACATTTCAAAAAAAAACATTTAAGAGACCAAGGGTTTTAGAAGACCACCTGGATCAAAAACTACAAAAAATCAAACTAAGCCAGGCAGCTAGTACGGATCCAAAAAGTCCAACAAATATAATCAAAATAATTACATGAGATAAGAATGACAGGCAAGAATGTAAGGCGGCAGGACATTGAATACCATGACTCCCATGATCAGAGATGGACAGTTTCTCTATATTCAGCAAAGGCTTCTTAATCGGCCTTTCGTTGATCTCTAGCCCTACAAAAGTGGCAACCCCATGGTAGATAATCGAACTTCTTTTAACAGAAAGGAATGAGGACAGAAAAAACCATACTTCGAGGAAGTGTACTCACAGAAAGCATCAAGCCTCGCCTGAGAAGCCTTCCTCTTGACTCTGACTACCACCGGCTTCTCCTTTGCAGGAACCGACGACGGGCCAGGCGAGGAAGAGGCCACCCCGACCGCTGCCATGGTAAAAGAGAAACCGCGCCGATGATGAAGATGATGCCGACTGCGGCCGCAGAAGGAAGGAGCCCGGCGAGAGAGTAAAAGAAGAGAAGCCAAGCGAACGCCGTTACATCGTTCGCCGCTCGCGGAAGAGAAGGCTATGGGGCCTGACGGCCGGAGGGGGCGCAGTTTAGGGTTTTGGCCAGTGCGATCTCCTTTTCTTTTTTTGATAAATTGGTCAGGTGCTATTTGGTTGGGAAATATTAATACACTTTTTTTAGTAGGGATAATCACCTGCATGCCACATCATTTCGCTTTATTTATATATTACACATTCATTCTTAATTAATTACACTATACATACTCAAAATATTATAAAATCTTACATACACACAATTTCACTTGTTTTCATTATAATGAGCAATTATAATTTTCTAATAACCTAACTATATAGTTAGGTTACAAAAAATCTGAGCCGTTCATCAGATTATTTTAAAGATATTTAAATATATTTTGAGTGAAAATCTTAAAACTTTGATGTTTAGGTTATAGTAAGAAAAGGAAATATCCACAACGTAAATTGATTTTAGGACAGATCAGCGCTTTAGTGTGACATCAACAACAACAACAACCAAGCCTTAATCCCACTAGGTGGGGTCGGCTACATGAATCCTTTGTTTTCATTGCGCTCTATCAGTTACCAAATTCTTATCTAAGTTTAAGTAACTAAGATAACTTCTTATAGTTTCTTACCATGTCTTCTTTGGTCTCCCTATTCCTCTTTGTACATGGGTAAAATCCAATAACTCAATTTTTCTAACTGGAGCTTCAATCGGCCTACGATTTAGATGTCCAAACCATCTAAGCCGACTTTCTCTAAGCTTATCCTCAATTGGTGCAACACTAACTTTCTTTCGGATATACTCATTTCTCATTCTATCCTTTTGTGTATATCCACACATCCACCTTAACATCCTCATTTCTGCAACATTTATTTTATTTGTATGTTTCCTCTTTACAGGCCAGCATTCAGCACCATATATCATCGCTGGTCTTACTACAGTTTTATAAAATTTATCCTTGATTCTGGATGGGATTTTTCTATTGCACAACACACCAGAAGCATTTCTTCATTTTACCCATCCTGCTTGAATCCTGCTAATAACGTCATTATCTATTTCGCCATCATTTTATATAATTAATCCAAGGTATCTAAAGCTCTCACTCTTTTTGACAATTTGATCACCAATTGTCACATCTCCAATATAAGTATTTCTTTCTTGACTAAATGTGCACTCCATATATTCAGTTTTTGATCTACTGAGATGAAAATCTTTAGATTCTAGAGCATTCCTCCAAAGCTCTAGTTTCGCTTTAGCTCCCTCTTTAGTTTTCTCAATAAGGACAATATCATCTGCGAAGAGCATACACCAAGGCACTTCATCTTGGATATGTCCAGTCATAACTTTCATAATCAAAGCAAAAAGATACGGACTTAAAGTCGAGCCTTTGTGTAATCCAACTGTAATAGGAAAATCCTTAGTCAAACTTTCTTGTGTCCGAACAGAGGTAACAGTTCCTTCATACATGTCTTTAATAACTTGAATATAACCAGTGCAAATCTCTTTCTTTTCTAAAACTCTCCAAAGTACTTCTCTTGAGACTTTATCATAAGCTTTTTCCAAATCAATAAAAACCAAATGTATGTTTTCCTTTCTCTCCTTAAATTTCTCCATTAAACTACTTAATAAATGAATAGCTTTTATAGTAGATCTACCTGGCATAAAACCAAACTGATTCTCTAATACCTTAGTATTATGGCGTAACCTTTGTTCGATCACCCTCTCCCAAAATTTTAAAGTATGACTCATTAATTTAATTCCTCTATAATTGGCACAATTTTGTACATCGCCTTTATTCTTATAAATAGGTACTAATATACTCTTTCTCCATTCATTTGGCATCCTTTTAGTATTCAAAATCATATTAAATAATCTAGTGAGCCAAGAAACTCCTTCATCTCCTAAGCACTGTCAAACATCAATTGGGATGTTATCTAGTCCTGCTGTTTTTTTATGCTTCATCTTCTTTAAAGCTTTCCAGACTTCAGCTTTACTAATACGTCGGATGTAAGAGTAATTTTTACTTTCTTTTAGGGTGCTGAATTCAGTAAGATCAATTGAATTTTCACAATCTTCATTAAAAAGCTACTGAAAGTAACTCATCCATCTATTTTTGATATCTTCTTCCATAAAAAATACTCTTTGATCTTCATATTTAATACATTTTACTTCAATTAAATCTTTAGTTTTTCTATCTCTTGTCTTGGCAATCCTATATAATTGTCTTTCTTCTTCTTTAGTGTCTAGCTTCTTATATAAATCCTCAAGAGCCATATTTTTTGCATTGCCTACTGCTTTCTTAGATTCTCGTCGAGCCACTTTATATTTCTCCCACTTATCATTATTTTTATTTTTAAATCAATCTCTATAACAAATCTTCTTTTCTTTAATTTTTTCTTGTACATCATCTTTCCACCACCAAGTATTTTTATTATTTGGAATCATTCCTTTGGATTCTCCCAGCACATCCTTCGCCACCTTACGGATACATTTAGCAACTGTCAACCACATAAGATCAGTTTCCCCGTTAATGTTCCATTGCCCAAGTTCTAGAACCTTCTTCTTAAAAATACATTTGTTCTTATTCTTTAGATTCCACCATCGAGTCCGAGGATTAGATTTTGACTTATTATTTCTTCTCCAATACTTTATCTCGGAATCTAAAACCATTAATTAATGTTGGGTAGTCAAACATTCACTTGGAATGACTTTACAATCTTTACAATCCAAGCGATCTCGTTTCCTTATAAGAAAATAATCAATCTGAGTTCTTGAAGTTCCATTCTTATACGTGATAACATGCTCCTCTCTCTTCTTGAATAAAATATTAGCAATTACGAGATCATATGCTGAAGAAAACTCTAAAATAGTTTTACCCTCCTCATTTATCTCTCCAAAACCATATCCACCATAGATACTATTAAATTCCTCAGCAACACGTCCAACATGTCCATTTAAATCTCATCCAATAAATAATCTTTCCTCCTGAGGTATCTCGTGTATTAACTCTTCTAAATCATTCCAAAATTTTTCCTTTATGCTCGCATCTAAGCCAACTTGGGGAGCATACATGCTTATAATGTTAATAATTATTCCATTAATTATAATTTTTAAAGCCATAATTCTATCACAATTTCTCTTAACTTCCACTACATGATCCTTCAAGCTCTTATCTAGAATTATACCCACTCCATTCTTGTTTTTATTCTTACCAGAGTACCAAAGTTTAAAACCTAAGCCATCAATTTCCTTAGCTTCCTCTCCAACCCATTTTGTTTTCTGCAGGCACAAAATATTAATCTTCCTATGAATCATAATATCCACCAACTTCATTAGCTTGCCCGTCAGGCTGCCTATATTCCAAGTTCCTAATCTAATCCTACTGACTTGAGTTTTAGTATGATGGATTAGCTTCTTTACCCGCATCTGTCTATGATGTGGGGACCCTTACTCATTTTTCACTATACCCGGGCACCAATGCAGCGGCCCTTGCCCATTTTTTACTGTATTCAGGCAATACAGTGCGTCGCTTCCAGGGAACGCCCTAGCTTTAGCGTAATTTTCTAAAGGATTCATGTCATGATTGATTCGACAAGTTTTACGCTGGCTGTCGACTGCCTAACGCAACCCTCCGCGTTTCTCATCCGGGACTTAGGACCCTAGCTTTAGCGCTTTAGTGTGACATCGAGGAAGAAAAAAAATATGTACTATTAAGGATAAAAATATAATTTTAATGATTTACTAACGAAATTTTTTTTTTGAAATATATTTTGACTAAATTTTAACTTAAGTGTGTGTATGTAAGATTTTATAATGTTTTGAGTGTGCATAGCGTAATTAACTAATAATAGATGGGTAACGCATAAATAAAGTGAAATGATGTGGCATGCAGGTAATAATAACGACAGAAAATTAAATTTTAAGGTAAATTACATATGGGCTCCTAAGATTAAAAGAGTATTATAAATGAGTCTCAATTTTTTAAGATATTCAATTTAGGTCCTTTAATTGTGTTTGCACGGCCTTAATTATTTTTAGTTGTATTCAATATTCAAATGGATCAAATTATTCTTTTTTTTTATGTAATCCTCTTTCATCTGCTTCTCTATCATCATAATTGCACTCAATCTAGCTAAAAATACTTATAATCTTGTTTAAATATCAAAATTATAGATTTAAATTTTTTTTTAAGCCTTGCCCTATATGACGTAAATTACTGGAATAAATTTTTTAAGTTCAATATTTTAATTTTTAAAACATAGAGAAATTAGTTTAACATTTTTTATTTTAAAATGTTAATATTTTTAATGTTTAAAATTACTTTTTTTTAAATGAAGATTAAGATGATGAGATGCAAATTTTAATTTTTTTATAATTTCATATTTTTCATTGGTAATTTAAATTTTATGTTACTAGTATTAAATATATGAGAATATGTTAAACTAAAAATAAATTATGAAAAAGTTGATTTTAAATTTTTTTATGAGAAGAAAGGGTGATGAATGAGAGACCATGGATGAGAAAAAGAGGGATAACTCAAAAAAAAAAATATTTTTATCAGTTTTATTGGCATCACAGTAATTGGCCCATGTGCAAACTTAATAAAAAAATTATTTTATATTAAATTTTAAATCATTTTTAATATATTAATTAATTTTATTTTATGTCACACAATTTTAACATGTCTTTTTTAATTTTATTTCTCATAATTTAAAAAAGTATATATTTTGTTTGCCAAACCACATAGATAAATGAGGCTCCTTCTTCCTTCAAAAGATTAAAAAATACCTAAAATTTAACATCTTGGCTCTGTTTATTTAGCCGTTAAAAATTAATCTGATTCAATTTTAATCATATATATTACATCACACATAAAATTTAATATTAAAAATTAATTTTATTTCACTTCCTACACACATTACTAAAATAATAATTAATTTATATTATATCCCTCATATATTCCCACATAATAACTAACTTTATATCACATCTCTCACATATCTCAACATAATAATTAATTTTATTTTACATCATTCATAATTTTTAATAAAAAATATCTTTATTTAAATTTAATTTTAATTTTATTAAATTTAACTTTACAAACAAACAGACCCACTTATTGTAATATTTTATCCTAAAAATTTTAAATTAATTCATTACACCCTCAAATCTATACTTTTTAGTAAATTATAATATATAATTTTAAAGTTGAAAAGAGTTAATTACAAATCATTTAAATTTAAAAATTTTATTAAATTCGATCAGCCAACACTGAAATGTCATGTTTAATATTGATGTGATGACCTCTATTGGCCAGCTGAACACAATAATTACTTCTAAATTTGAGAATATAAACTAATTTTTACGCTTCTCCAAAATTATTGATATCCTAAAAAATGTTTATATGGAGAAAAGAGCATAATAATAATTAATAACAATCAAAATTCTTGCGTTACTGATTATGGAATTGAATTCCTTAAAATATATATATACAACCTCCTCGTATGTCAAGTAAATGTAAAATTTACTTCAGGTGATCTAATAATAAACAATTGGTACCTCAAAGATCTAATTTATTCAAAATTTGGAGCAATGGTATAGGTATAGAAAATTCTAAATATTGGGGACCTACAAATAATTTATCACTCTTTGTATTTAACAGAAGTTCACAAATTTTGTTGTATTTTCACTTAAATTCTCATGATTTTGTTTTTACCAGATCCTTTCTTTATCAATGGCCTAATTTATGTATAAAAATTATCTTATTCTCAAAATTAAAAAATTTTCTTAATCGGGAAACAAGCTTTCTGGACTTGTTTGTTTGTAAGGTTTTATTTAATAAGATTAAAATTAAACTTAGATAAATATATTTTTTTATTAAAAATTATGAATAATATGAAATAAGGTTAATTATTATATTAAAATATATGAGAGATGTGATATAAAGTTAATTATTATGTTAGAATGTATAAAAAATGTGATATAAATTAATTATTATTTTGGTAATGTGTGTAGGAGTGAAATAAAACTAATTTTTAATATTAAATTTTATGTGTGATGTGATATGACTGTTTAAAATTAAATTAAATTAATTTAAATTTTTAAACAAACAGGGTGAGATTTGTCGTCAACAATATTAATGTATTAATTAACCGACTCATTACTATAATTCATGGATTAAGTTCTAAAAAAATAAAAATATTAATTATTATAATTAAATATATTTATAAACTTCATGTGAATAATTTATAAATATAAATAAATTAAATGTTAAAATATTTAATTTAATTCACTTCTTAATTAAATTTTTAAAATTATATTTCAATCTATTTATTATATTAATTAACTGAGCATCAATGAACTGAAGATCATGCCGTTGATTAAACAATGATCGGTTATTTACAGCCCTAAAATTTGAGATCATGGAAGCGCTCGTGAGTCGTGACTGATTCGCCGGCCCTGTTCGGCGAGGAAACTAAAATTAGTATTAAAATAATACTAATTTAAATAATAATAATAATAAATAAATTTTTTTATTATTCTATACAAATTTTAATATAAAAAATATTATTTTATTTTACATACTCAACAATTTTCAATAAAAATATCAACTTTATTTCACATTCTAGATCAAAATACTCAAAATTAAATATTTTAATCTAGGACATAAAATAAAGTTAATTTTTTATTAAAATTATTAAATATGTGAAGTAAAATAATATTTTTATATTAAAATTTATATAAAATAATTAAAAAAAATTATTTATTATTATTATTATTGTATTTTAAATTAGTACTATTTTAATTCTAATTTTGATCCCCGCGCCAAACAGGGTATCGAATGTCTCCGAGTCTCTACCTCTTCCTTCAAATTTTTGGGGTAAAATTGTTAATTTTGTTCAAAAATTAAAAACTGTTTGAAAATTGATTTAAATTTAGATTAAATTAAATTAAATTTGATTTAAATAAACTGATTAACGAATCATTCTTTTTAATTTGAGATTTTTTTAATCTAATTTCTAACTGACATAAAATTAAATTGAGATGATTTAAAATTAAATTAATTAAAATATATATNAAATTATGTTATTATAAATTAATTAGATAAATATAAATGATTATGATTTAAGTTAAATAAATAAATATATTTATACGTAAAATTTACCTGAGATTAAAAATTAATCAAAATTTTGATAAATTTTGGCTGAATTGAATTTAAATTGATAATAAATAAATTAAATCTAACTCGATCGAGGTCAAATCAAATTCTTACAGTATTCTTTACATCAAATCGAGATTAAATTAAGAGAATATTTAATTCAGTATTATCTTAGTATTGTATTATATAATCTAAATATCATTTTTTGACTAATAATTTTATAAGTAATAGAAGATTATTTGTAGATATCGTTAAACTAAATAATTACTTTTTCTAGATAACATAACATAATAATAAGATAATATTAGACTAAACGCTCCCTAAAAAAATTCAAATAAATCTTAAATTAAGGGTAGGATCGACCGGGGCCTGTTTAATAAAGTTAAAATTAAATTTAAATATAAATATTTTTTATTAAAAATTAATAATAATGTGAAATAAAGTTAGTTATTATATTAAAATATGTGAGAGATGTGATATAAAATTAGTTATTATGTTGAAATATATAAGTAATGTGATATAAGTTAATTATTATTTTAGTAATATTTATAAAATGTGAAATAAAATTAATTTTTAATATTAAAATTTATGTATAATGTATATATAATGTGATGTAACTGTTTAAAATTAAATAGTTTAATTTTAAACTGAAGTTTGGGCCGGATGTTTAACATAATCGGAGGGAAACCCTAATTTATCCAGGTAATCCTTCATCCATCTTCTCATCTCCTTCTCCAATTCTTCTTCTCACTATGTCAATTGATTTCTTCCTCAACATTTCCTTTAGACGGTTCAAGGATTCTAGATTTGGGAAGTTTTTTGTGATTTTGTTTGATTCGGGCTGGTCTTGAACTCTCGATATAGTCCTTTTTCGCTTCGTCTCCCTACTTTTTCTCGTGGAACTGGCAGATTTGTAGGTAAAATGTATATTAGTTTGATATATTTTCTTAGGATGGAAATGGAAGATTTGATAAACTACAGAATTGTGATTTTTAGTCATTAGATCAATGAGAACTTTATAATTTGCATTATTTGTTAGATAGAGGGAGTTAACGATGGAAATGAATCTTGGAATGTGGCAAAAATACTGATGACTGCAGGGATATACTAAGCTTTTGGTTAGCTTCCTTCATGAGGACTCACTTTATTAATGCTTGTTGATAATGTATTAGCTTTGTTTGCCCTGGGCTGTGTGAAGTTTGATCTAAATCGTAATGATAAACAACATCATAGCAGAAACTTAACTTAGGAGACCACAAATTGGAAACCTTCCAAGGTAGCTTCAACTTTAAGCAGCTCAAGCGGAGCTTAAAGGGAAGTACAGTGGTTGACAACGTAAATGGGCTAAGTAGCTTAAACTTCTTGCTTAAGACTTATTTTGAAACTATTTTCAAATGGAGATAGATAGATAATGCAAAAAGTTCATACAAGATTCAATTATGAGTATACAATCACTTTTTAGGTACATTTCAATTGCTGTCATCTTGATTTAGTTTTTGCTTTGATTAGTTTTACCTCTAAGTTTTTTGTGGGTTCTATTTTCCTTTTTATGTGATATACCTCAGTTTGCAACTTTATATTTGACTTTGCTCTCAATTTGCAACATTTAATAAGTTGGACTGTAGTCCCTGGTTTCTTGAAAGAAATAGCTTCAAATTTAGGTTCTATTGGCTTACTAATATCATTATAGGGTAAATATCATACAGGTCACTAAGGTTAGGCGTAGTATCAAATGGGTCCATTATTTTTAAAAAGTAGCTGCTGGCTTCTAAGGTTCTTTAAATTTTTCAAACTAGTCTCTAAGCTTGACTTAAATATTTTACATGAGTCCTTCTTACTTGTTTCTATCAATCTTCTGTTATTATATGATTAAATTTTTTTTAATACTTTTATTTTGAAAATTACTAAAACACTAATCTAACCTACCCTCTCTCTCTCTCTCTTACACACACACTCTCTTTCTCTCTCTCTCATGTGGCCGCATTTGAAACAAAGATTGATGGCAAGATGATCTTTTTATTCATATTTGATGTTGTTTTCTTATGAAAGGACCTATGCAATATTATCTCCCAACATGTGATATTATTTTGAAAATCATGGACTCATTTGAAATACCCCCTTACCTCAGGGACCTATATAATATTTACCCATCATTATATCATGATCCTGGCATTATTTTGTTTTGATTCCTAATAATTTTCATTTTACTGCATCAATGATTAGTGCTCTTTTTTCCTTACCAGGAACTACTATCTAAAATATTGAGATTACAGGTTTAGGTTGAGGATTTTATACGTCCCACTCAGTACATGTTGATACATGTGATAATATGGGATGATATTGCAGTATTTCATTAGTATTCTAGGATGTGACCTTATAAGAGGAAGAACAAAGGTAAAGATACAACATACACAGAATTTAGTGAAATTTATATGCATGCACAATTGAGTTTATGATCTCTTGGTGTAGATACAATGAAGTTAAATAGAATGTAAGAAAAATGCTATAGAAGTACTGTCCCTCAACATATAACAACTCGGACCTTGCCATTTCGAGAAATCAAAAAAGTTTCCTATAATGGTTTAGGTTTACAGTATAAAATTCAGACTCTCAGGCTGATGGCTTTGAATCCACACCTTGCATGTAGAGGAACTTGAGAATTAGGCTCGACAATCCAAACCTTGCGATTTTTTTCTATGTTGAGCGCTATTATTTGTAAGTGACTCCTCATGGAATATACTGGTTGCATCTCCAAAATTCTCATTGAATGGATGCTGAAAGATATTGATATCTTCTGAATGAAAAGCTAAGTTCCATAGTTTTGTAGACTAGGGTTAAAAGAAGAAAGAAGCTTTATTTCTGTGTAATCTTTTATGTCATATTTGTTCCACTTATTTGTGCTTTATTGTGTCAATTCACCGTTCTTATAAAAATACGAGCATAAATTGTCATTGGTTGTCTTATCTAAGTTATTTGGGTTTGGCTTTATTTCTATAACAGGAACTGCTTTACCATGAACTTTTGTGATGTTTATGCTACATTAGTTTGTTGTTCTTTGTTCATCTGATAAGCAGTTCTGACAGGTCTAATGTATTTTAAGAAAGGACTTTTGGTTTTTCTAGCACTGCTTATTATTTGGAATTCTGCAGATTCCAGAATAGTGCCTACAGGTAACAAAGAAAACGGTTTCTACATTGATGTTTACTTTGTTTATATAGATTCGGTTTGATAAGTTTCAAATCTGGCTGATTAACAAGTTCTTTTGTTGGAAGTTATTTGAAGAACAATTGTGTGGCAATTTTCTGATATTTAATGAGATAATTAACGGGTAACCCTTTTTTTTTCATTTTTGTTATCTGCTTCGGTATCCCAGTTCTGCATTTTTTATTTCTAGAAATGTTAGGTCTCACTGTTAAGTATTGAGAACCTTATTCTTTTTATTGCTCTTCCAAGTAACTATATTTTCTTCAACAAATATGCAAAAATTAGATGTGGATCTCGTCATGCTACAATGTCAAGGTTCTCAATACTCCAAAATAATAACTCATTTCAAGGTAGCTTCCAAATAATATTGTTTAGGATTTTGCATGTACTGGCTAGCTAACACCACCCTTGCAAAGGCATTATTAGGTATAGTGATAGTAAATAAAAAAATCAACTTACCGACTAAATGCATGTATGTTGAACTATTGTCCAAGGGTTTTCCATCGTTGGTTATGAATTAACTATCCATAGGTGCATCAATGTACTTATGCCCCAACAACTTAGATGCTGCAAGTAAATCGAGAAATAACCCAGTTAGTATTAGCAATTAATATCCCAAGAAAGTATCTTGATCCATGAAAGTCTTTGGTAACAAAGTGAGATTTGTTGTTTAATTTAAAGTACACTTGTTTGATCATTTCGAGTTAGTAAGATATTATGAATATGCACAACAAATGATGTATGCCTAATACAAATAAAGTGATTTGAGACACTATTTGTAAGACCATTAACCAACTTAATTAGTAACCTTTACATAACTTGTCAAACTACGGTCGTGGACTTTGTTTAAGACCATAGATGATTTTTGAAGCTTGCATATCTTATACTCCTATTGAGCAACATAACTAGGTGGTTGCTCCAAATATATAGCATTGAAAAGATCTCCATAAAAAAAGCATTGCCTACATCCACTTGTAACATTGTCCTTATTTGAATAACATCTTCAAAAAGTAAGAGTCGAATAAAGTTTAACCTAGAAACCAACACCATAGACATATGTAAGACCTTCAGCAACCAATCTGGTTATATAACGTGCCACAAAACCACTAAGATTATATATCATAGTAAAGACCCAAAGGCATGCAACTAGGTTAGCACAAGCAAGAAGAGATACCAAGTTCTAGGTTTGTAGAGATACGAGAGCAGTGATTTCGATTGATGGTTTGTTTCTAGGCTGGTATTTGCTTCTTGGTAAGGTTTGGAAATATAGATTATTGATAATGAGAGGGAAAACTTGCTGAAGGAAAGTGAGGACTAATCAAAAATATGAAAATAAAGGGTAAATAGTACTATGACATTCACCTTTTCGCAATGTAAGTCATTTAATGAGGATTCAATGGAAGCTTAATCTGTTGGACCATCCTATGGTGGTATTGGTGTTCTTTTAGAGTTCTTGGTTTGCTATTTTCCTATTATGTTTTTTATGTTTCATTGATTTGATTTGATTTTTTTCATTTTTCGTGCTATTAGTACATTACTCAACTTTTGTTGATTTATCTGCGATCCTATTTGTTGATTTATTTGCATTCCTAGTATTCATATTCTCTTCAATTTTGGTATCTTTATTTATGTGAGCAAGAACAATGTACTGAAAATTTTACTTAAATTTTCAATTCTTTTAAGAAAATTTAATTCTTTCTTTTTCCTATTTGCTGGCAACCTATTAATAAATTTGTTTTAAGTTTTTCCCTCAAAATCTCTAATTTCTTCCATTAGCACATTTTCATGCTTCGACAATTTCTCTCTGATTTCTCCTACATGATCAGTCGTAGCTCTTATTCCACTAGGTGTGCAGATGAGAGTAAGCAATAAGCTTGATTGCTCAGAGGGAAATATAATTGTGTTATATTGAAACTAATTAACACTGTCATGAATTCTTATATCCAGATATGTTCATCAACAGGCCAATGATCCAAGCAGATGCTGGAGGGCAAGAACAGTTGTGCATAGCATGTGAAATTTTGGTTGCTGTAGCCACTACTTTCCTTGAGTATAACAAGACTGAGCCTGAGATTCTTGCTTTCCTGCATTTTGCATGCTCCCAACTGCATTCAGTAGAGATCCAGGTACGATTCTACTTTTTCATTGAATGTGATGGCTGGGGCTTGCATTGGCTCAAGTTTGAGCAATTGGACATCAACTCAATCAAGTCGTTTAAAACCCATTCTGTTTCAAGTCAATTCAATCTAGGTTTTGAAGCTTATCTTGAACAAAATTTGCACTGTACATACTATAATAGTGTTATCATACAATCTTCATAACATCACTACAAAGCACTTTATATATGCTGAATTGATTGAAGTTTGATTATCAAACTAATTTGACCATAATTCTCAGGATTAATGACAGCTATTTTATGAATTATCTCAGACAAACAAAATAGCTGTTTTCTGCATTACGTGAAATGAATGGTGCTTATGGTTAATGCTATGATGAACTTTTGCAGTGTATCTTATTGGTGGATTACTATTCTGGTATTTTCTTTGATTCCTATGGTAAAATCCCTCCAGACGAATTCTGTGGGACATTTGGCCTTTGTGAGACATCATCTGTTTCACTACTCGGAGAAAGACACAAGACATGTGCATTGTGTCGTCATGTTGTCGTCCATGTTCTGACCAAATTGAAGGACTGTGATGGACAGGTATTCACTTGCATTAATCTTGCCTTAAAAATTAGCTGAAATCTATTAAATCTTCTAGTTAAGCAAAGCTGTCAACCGAGCAATTGGTCAGAGCTACCCAAACAATAAGATCAAATAGAGATCAACTTGATTGATAAATATGTTAAATTTGGGACCTTGACCTGAATATTTTGTTGGTTAATCCAAAAGTACTGGTACGATTACATTACTAGCCAAAGTTTGATTTATAGTAAACATAGTTTGGTATGATGAAATCACAGCTATCCGGCAAGATCGAAATGATGAGAAGTAAAACAATGTCATCTGTACATTCAAATCTCAGAGATCTAAATTTTTTTTTAAAAAATAAAAAAGCCATATTGTCTCCACGACATAGGCCCATCACCAGCATTTGGAGCTGCACAAAGGGAGATCTAGCATCTCTCTCTCTTCGTGTGTGTGTCCAAGTTTGGGAGATCTAAATTGTTTTGTTTAAATAAAAAGCATATATATATATATGTTTTTGGTAGTAGTGAAACAATGCTTAAGGGGAGATCTAGTGGAGATTGCCGAGGGAGGCACTAGTGAAAGAATGCATGGCGCAAGGTAAATAAAGCAGCGGGACATCTGGCAAAAGGAATTGGAGCTGGAAGAGGATTTGTGTGTGTGCGCATGTGCGGCACATCTGGCAAGAGGATTTGTGTGCGCGCGCATGTGCAGCACATCTGGCAAAAGGTTGGAGCTGGAAGAGGATCTGTGTGTGTGTGTGTGTGTTCAGAGGCACATGTACGTGAGGAGATCTGATGAAGGAACTTAGATCCGACAAAGGACAAGATCTGGATTTTTTAAAACTCGAAATGCAATGCACAAATTCATTAAGTGAAAAATGTAACAATTTTTCTACTCTCGAATTATATGCCAACAAAAGTTAACTCTAGTGTGTAGATATAATTATAACACAGATATAATAATAACACAAATTAGGGTGTGGATAAATTAATTAGAGAAGTATCAAGGGATAATATGTAAAAAAACCTGCAGGTAATTATCCCATACATAAAATGATCATCTTTGGGTCAACCATAATTTGACCTATCCTAACTACGCATCCTAGACCGAACCCATTTAAAAATAAGGATTACTTATAATATGTGTCTGACCTAGCATTTAATTGAGTCAACACCAAATCAAATAGGATCAAATATTGAAACCCTTAACTAGCCTATTCACCAATTGTCTTGATCCCACATTGATGTTTGTCCTTTTTCAGAGTTAGTACTCGAGCAATTTTAGGTGCTGCTAGGCTTTAGAGCTCAGATTCTCACTGATCATCTCTTGGGCTTATTTTTCATGCTTCTGTCCTGAAATTTCTATGGATCCTTTCGAGCTTTATTTTTCAAAAAATAGAAACAAGAAGTTACTAAACATTTTTTCTGCTCGTGAAAACATCTTTAGCTGAAGCTGATCCAAAAACTACTCAGCCAATGTGACAAACTGGAGAACTATCTCAAGAGGTATTAACTTTCCTAAATTCCATATAGTTTAAGCTCCAATTGTTGCATTATACCTAAACTTTATATTTATTGTTTTTACATAGTAAAAGCAGCTTGTGATGCATCATGGCCCTTATACCCTGATCGGTGGACAGAAGTACCCGGAGATAAATGATGTTTGTGCTTCCATTCATGCCTACAGTTTGAACCAAGTAGAAGCTGATGGAATGATTGCTTTGTCGAGTACCGTTCATATATGTTCGTGTAGCAAAATGTGTTGTTATCTGTGTATAAATTATGTTCTTGTGTGCCTGTACAATTCGATAATTTGTGGAGGCTTTGTGCAACAATTACACTGCCATTTCATGTAGATTTTGGAGTGATTAGTGCATTCTATTTCATGCATAAGTTACAGAATTTGTTAGCTGATAAAGTGCTGAGTTCAGATATTCACGTCTTTGTCGCTTCAATGAATGAAGCAGTTCATATGCCACCATGATATTATTTGTTATTAGGCGATGAGGAACAAAAGCACTTTGGTTTTCTGATATGATTTCAAGGAGCACTAGCTTTAGTCGGTTGGCCACTGTTTTTGCTATGATTTTGTAGAGAACATTTCATAGACTAATGGGACAATATTTAGATATATGGTTAGGTTCTGAGACCTTGGGGACAAGAATGATGTTCGTTTGATTTATCCCTTGTAGACTGTCAGTGCTGTTTAGAAATCCAAGGCAGAATGAAGTGACCTGTTTTAGAATATTCCAAAATTTCTAAAGAAAAGTGCATGGAAACCATCTGGTCCTAGAGCTTTTGTTGGATTCATTTGGAACAGTCTTTTCAATTTCTTCCTCTTCGTAACCTTGGCCAAGTACACAGATTCCATCACTAGAGTCTCTGCATTATTGAAGTTAACTCAGTTAATCTTGAGAGTTGAGAGCTTTGGAAAAATTTCTGAAAATATTGAACAGCAATGTTTTCCAACTTTTCTTTTGAGTTGTGTAGAACACCTTGATCATCTCTTAATTTTGCAATATGGTTCTTCTTTCTTCTTGCTGACGCACATTCATGGAAAAAAACTGTGTTGCGATCTCCCTTTGTCTCCATAGCTCTTCCTCATGCAACACCAATTCACGTAGTTGGCTTTTAAGATCTTTTTTCTTTTGCATTATAGCTGGACAGGGTGCTCAACTTGGAGTTCATTCAACTGACTTAGTCTGCTTTATTAACTACCGAATATTACCAAAGTCTTGACGATTCCATTTTAGAAGTGCTTTCCTCACAGATTCGAATTTTTCCTCTAGGCTGTACTTCGAACAATTGCCATCAAGATTTTTCCATGCATCTTCAATCACTTGGCTACATCTTGCATCTTTGAGCCACGTTGGTTCAAAACGAAAACTTCTCTTATATTTTTGCTGTGGCTGCCAAACTGGAGCTTCTGTTGTAATTACAATGGCACAGTGATCTGAAAAAGCTTCAGCTAAGTGGAGTACTTGGGTGTTAGGGAATTGTTCCTTTCAGTAGGAATTGCTCACAGCTCAATGAAGTCTCTTCAGTATCATAATAAAAATAAATTTTCAATTTTAAAGGAAATTTAAATTTTTCAAAAATAATTTAAAATCAATCGAACTCTTAAGAGGAATAGACTTAGAAACTTTAAGTGGATAGAAATAGTAGAAAAAAGAATAGGTGTGTAGCGAAACCAACAAGATATGAGCTATAGGATTTGGATTTTATGACACTAGACTTAGCGGAGTCAACCCGGGAAAGTTTGTTGGCATTTTTTGGGAAGAATCAGGGTGTAGGAACTGTTCATGTGTACATGTTCCAGCATTCTTTTAGCTTAGGCGCATGATTTGGTCTCCGTCAATATCAATTTTTTGTCCCCCTTTTCATTCAAGGAAGCACTTCGAATAAAACATGCGGCTTATTATTCTTTCTGTTCTATTTTGGCTTGGTACTGCCAAGGGGAATTCAGTCAATTCAGATATAGATGCACACTATTGGAGTTCAAAAATGGAATAATATTAGAGACCCTTTGGTCACATTCTTGACTCTTTGGAGTTCATTTCTCTTCTCCGACTTCTGAGGACTGCCCTCTCAATTGGTATGGTGTCCAGTGTAACGGAAAATGAGTTTCTTCGATCACATTGAATGATCTTAATTTTAGAGGGAATATAAGTTTCTCTTCCCTTTCCAGAATGAATATGCTCCAAAATTTCTCTCTTGCAAATAATCAGTTGACAGGAGTTCTTTCCCCAGAAGTGGGATCCTTAAGTTCTTTGGAGTATTTAGATCTTTCCAAAAATA
Organism: Apostasia ramifera; assembly: GCA_019297695.1. Taxonomy (NCBI): domain Eukaryota; kingdom Viridiplantae; phylum Streptophyta; class Magnoliopsida; order Asparagales; family Orchidaceae; genus Apostasia; species Apostasia ramifera. Next base: position 129,460 of record JAEMOT010003443.1, read on the forward strand.
CATTTCTCGGGAAAATGCCAAATGAGTTGATGGACATAAGAAATCTTGTTTTTTTGTGCCAAGCCAACTCGTGCAACCTGAATTCGGCTAAGTCAACCGGGTCAATTCGTTTTAGCTTGATTGGTTGAGTCAACTCAGTCAGCCTCGGTTGAGTTGATTCAGCTAACTCAGCTCGGTACAACTAGTTCGAGTCGATCAACTCCATCAATTGCACTTGGAAGTCAAATTAGCTACCCAACTCAGTAAAGTAGCTGAGTCTATGCACTTGGCCGAGTTCGGCGGCCGAGTCAGTGGCCGAGTCAGCCGACTCGGCGACACGACTCGCCAAGTCAGCCCGACTCGGCGACGCGACTCGGCGAGTCGGGTGACCGAGTCAGCCGAATCGGCGACGCGACTCGGCGAGTCGGGTGGCCGAGTCACGCCGACTCGGCGACGCGACTCGGCGAGTCGGGTGGCCGAGTCACACCGACTCAACAAAGCGACTCGGCGAGTCGGGTGGCCGAGTCACACCGACTCAACAAAGCGACTCGGCGAGTCGGGGGCCGAGTCACACCGACTCGGCAAAGCGACTCGGCGAGTCAGGGGCCGAGTCACACCGACTCGGCAAAGCGACTCAGCGCGCCTTGGAGATTGTTTGACTGGGGCTGCGTCGGGAGAAGTGTACCATATGATGAGGCATGAGATTGAAGATTTGCATCGTGATTTATTTTTTTCTTTTTTACTTTTGGCCCTTTCTCTAATTTTCCTGGGGAGATGTAATTTTAACAAGTGCATATATCTTAAATAGAGTTCCCTCTTCAACTCATGTTTTCCTTCCTAAATGAGGGAGATTTTTTTTTTTGTTTTACTATAAATTTTGTTTGCTTGACTTGAGCAACTCTATGCTCAGCTCAACTCGACCAATCAACATGACTCAGCCAACTCAACTTCACTCGACTCAGTGATGGCCATTTGTGCCAAAAGTGATTTTTTTTAAGGAGATTTGTATTCTAATTTGCAGTATTTTCTAAAATGTATTATATATATATATTTTTTAAACTTATAAAGAATAAATAGGTATATGAATCAGTAAAATCTTGACCTATTCTACCATTCCACCCGGTGAAGAGCTCTCCTGCATAGCCTAAATCATATAGTTAATGCATTAATATTCCAAAAGGCTTGGATAAATCTATCTTTTTTGATATATATAATTCCACCATATTTCTCCAAGTGGAAGAGAATTTCATTAAAATCTCCTGCACACACCTAAGGGATGACTGGTGTAGCTGCTGTAGCATTTGCCGAGAGAGATAATGCCGAGATTCATCAGGTTCACTATATAAGCTAGTAAATCTCCAAGGCTGATTGGAGTCCTTGTCATCCACCACAACGTCAATGTGATCAGCGGAGAAACTCTGGAGTGGAACAGAAATCTCATTTTTCCACATAAGAGCGAAGCCACCCCTTCTGCCAGTGCTGCTAACTGCAATGGCAGAATCAAAACCGCATTTTTCTTTCGCCTTGCCACACTGCTAAATAATTTGGTTTTTGAGAGAAAAATTAGCTGAGGTTTATGTTGATTCAGCTGTTTTTTTCAAACTAATGACTGACTGAGCTCCTCTAAGACTCTGACAATTCTGAACAATAAAGTCCTGTTAGTGTCGGCAGCCCTGTCAAGGCCAGGGCCACCGTAGAGAGGATTAAAAAGGAGAAGGAAGCATAAACTTACTCCTAAATAAAACTGAGAAGGAATGAGTTGTCATCTATGGAGCATAATCTTCTTTTGCCGGTTGCCAAATAAATATTATGATATTAAACATCGCATTGCTGTTGAAGGATCTGGATGTCCCAGATTGTGAAGCCCCTCGTTAACGAGGGTATGCAAGAGATCAAGCAACAAATGTAATTCAATAATTCATCATGCAAATTTTATCTAATTCAAAATAATAATTTTTGCGAAATTTAAATTTATATATTCATTAGGATCGTTTGCCTACCTCTTATTTACCATGGTTGTGAGTGTCTTCCGAATTCTTCTCAGATTTCTTCTCTTTGCACCGGCTTGGCGTGTCTCCTTTCACCACGAACGAACGAATGATTCTGGACAAAGATCTTTTCGGTCCGTGGTAGGAATCCCTCTCTCTTATTTTTTTCTCTCCTGCGGTTTTTCTTTGGGAACCGGCGCATAAGATAGAGAAAGAAAAGATTCATCATAACTTCTCTACGTTAAATTTAGCCTCTAATTAAATGAGAATTAATTAATTAACTGCTTAAGACTAAATTGCCCTTAACCTTATAACTAGACTCTAGATTATTCTAAGGAATAATTTTATCCATGATAAATATCCAATTAAAATATCTTTTAATTTTAAATTATTATTACTATTATTATTTTATAATTGATTCAAAATTTCGTATAAATAATATAAATAAAAAAATTATTTATATAAATCATAACATATCAATTAAAATCACAGAATTGTTACTAATAAAACTAAAATCGACATACCAGGGCATTACAATTCTCCTTTCCTTAGAGAGAATTTCGTCCTCGAAGTTCAGATGAAAAGTTCAGGATATAAATTCATCATATCTGTCTGAATTGAATCAAATACAATTCTCCCCTCCTTAGATGACTGCTTCACTGAATTGAATCAAATATGTTTACTTCATAGAGCACCGACATTGAAGAATCGTTCACGCCATTATCTCTAGATAAGGAAAAAAACGAACTAAAGATTCAAACATGAAACACCTGATTTCAAAAATTAATGATAAAAAAAATCAAACATCAAACAATTTCTTAAAAAATTCATATTATATTTGGCTTGATAATATGTAAAATATCACTTTAAAATGACATCAAAATATAACCTAAATTGCAATGGAGAAAGATGGGGTTGAGTTGATTTTCTATTATAATAAGAATTTAGAGATAACAAATACATCTAAATAATATTAGTATTTAAAAAAATACAAATATCAAGAAAGCATTGAACTAAATGTCTTCTAAGATAATTTAGAAAAAACATTACAAGTTATATTGAATAGAACTGACAAGTAAAATATGAAAATCGATTTTAAATTATTAAGACCGGCAATGATAGTTTTGAAAGACGGTTTGATTATGGAAACTATAGACATAACCCCTATAAATCTTTCCAACCTAAGAAGTTATTAGTGAAATAAAGTAAAGTTGAGAATTCCAAATGATGGTATTAGACAAAATTTTAAAAAAAGGTAAATATCGTTGTTACAGGGATAGATCAATTACCTGGAAGATTATGTTTGTTATGAAACTTAAGAACGTTTGAACTTTTAATTAGCAAAATCACTGTTTATGGGGTTTATTTGAGCCCGAAAGGATTTTGGGTTCGAAGACCAAATTATGTTTATCAGGAAAGTAAAAAAGGGGAAGCCTTTCTAGTGGGGATTAAATTAAGCCTCGAATTTTGGTATTCAGCTAAGCTTGGGGTGTTACTAGGCATATACCAAACAGGGTATTCAAGTTAGTCGCACTATATTACCAGTGAATACATGTTTTTTCACTTTTCAAGGAAGAATTATATATGTTGTCCCTAAAGAAAATTTCTTTACTTATTCAATACCCAAAGTCAGATATTTATACGTGTCACCCCTTACTTTAATGTATAGTTATGAATCGACCCTCTTGCATTATCTCTATTAACTATTGTTTTTGCAACCCAATAAAGGTGAAATATCACTCTCTTACTTTAAATACATAATTACAAACCAATCTCTATTTTAAACAGCAGGTTAATAAAGTAAATTCAGTTAGTAATTATATATTCAAAGTAGAGAAACATATATAAATATTTCATTTTAGAGGTTAAATGAGTAAAAAAGATGTTCTCTATGGGTCACATATATAATTCTTCTTCTTTTAATTGGTTAAGACATACTCAATTTTTTGATATTTTGAAGTAAAATAAGTCTGACTCAGTGTGAGCTCAACCCCCCAACCAAAGAGCACATTGGGAAACAAACACTCGTATAACAGGAACTTATGAAGATGCTAAAACTTACATCCATGTTGTAGAACCAAAACAAGTAAGCAACTGCAACTGCAGGTGCTCTGCCTAGCCCGACAGTGCAGTGAACATAAACTCTTCCTTTCTCATCTGACATAGCCTACTCCAGAGAAGAAATGGCTCTGGGCAATTGGCTCCTCAGTGAATCTGGATCAAAATCTCTAGCTTGATTTGCAGCGAAGAAAATTCAAAATGTGTTAGGAAATCTTATCAGGAATAGGGGTGTTAAAAATATCCAAAACTCGGAACTCACTCGGTTTTTGAATCAACTTAAAATCGGTTCAAAATTTTTGAAGTGAATCATTGGCTAAGGCATTTGGCTCGAAGTTCATTTTGATAATATATATAATGTAAATAATTTTGATAATATATATATGAAATATTTCTTAATATATGCTAGCTTAATAATCTAGTGGTAGGATGTTGGAGGATAAAAGCTTGTTTTCCTAAAAGTCTAAAAATCAAATCCCCTTGGGTACACAATATTCTAATATTTTTAGCTTATTCAGTCTATTCAAATCATGATTCAAGCTAGCTCGAAATCGAATCAGCTCGAATCAAACTTGACTTCGATTTCAGACTGATTTCAAGCTGAATCGAACTCAAGCAAGCTCAAATCAAGTCTGATTTCAATTTCAAACAAGTTGCATTCAGTTCGCTCAAAATTTTCAATTTCAAGTTGTATTTGACTCGCTCGAAATCGGCCCGATAACAGCCTAATCAGAAACATCAAAATGCTAGTTATACTCCAATCTGAAAGTTCGTTAGATCTCTTTCAATTTTACTTGATTCAAAATATACTCCTTTCTTTTTGAATTGAAGTTACTCAGTCGAAATATAAATGATTCAACTCAAAATTGACTCAACATATGCATATGTTTGTGTTTAAAGACAGGAGAAATTTACTGCTTGCATTGGCAATAAATAGAACCATAGACTATACAAGAATTTGGATAATTAAAGACAATTAAAAGAAAAAAAAGAGTGCATCAAACAAATGTTAAGTACTAATGCAGAATAGTGTGAGGAAGTATATATAGTACGTGAGAGGTGAAATAAAAATAACGGCAATTTCGTCAAATAGGAAGAATTATTAGCCTCAAACCGAAGGTGTTTTTACAATCTCTATAAGATGGGTAAAAGTATCACATCAAGTTTTGAGAATGTTTCTTACAAATATAAAATTTCATCACATTCTTTGATCTTTTGAAAAAAGAAGAAAGCTTACTATAACCATGCAAAACAAAGAATAACAAGAAATAACATAAAAACAAGACATACGTTATAAACCGAGCAAACCAAACCCTCACCCTAGTGCTAAACGAACATTCTACAACAGCAGTGACGCCCAAAAAACATGAAACGAGAAATCTTCAAAGCAGAACTATGACATAAAATAAAATATTTCATACTGCACCAACCAAAAAAAAAGGAGAGAGAGAATGAAAAAAGAAAGCAAGAAAGCTTACAGGTATTCTCATGTGGCGAACACCTATATTGCAGCATCTTCTGAGAATGGCATCAAAATCAATATCCCAATATGCAATGTCCTTGTCTTGCTGCAAGCAAAGTGTATAAGCCACATTCTGCTCCTCTTTCAGATGATCAATATCATCAGGCTTCTGCGGTTGGGAGCCCACAATTAGGTCATCACTAATTTCACTGTAGTTCATGGCCTAGAGATAGTTGAAAAAAACTTAAAAAAAGGAAAAAAAAACAAATATGGTGGCGTTAATACCCCTGAAATATTGTTCAAGGAAAACAGAAGTAACACATAAACAAGCTACTTATGATTTTTCTCATTGTCAGTTTGCACAACTCACTTGAAGGGAAGTGTAATAACAGTTCAGCATATCCCAAATTTGCAAAGCACGAAAGAGATAGTTGGGTATACATGTTAATATGCTTTAAGCCCGATAGATGTCTTTTAAAACTGTGAGACCAATTGGGTTAAAGTGAATAAATTCTACAACAGGCCAAACTGTTACAAAAAGAAGAAGACAGAGAAACAAAATATTTTGAGATATGATCATAACTATGATCTAAACAAACAAGAGATCTAGGTTTTTCTTCATAGACAACCAAGAACGTTGTCTATCATATGAGTAGAAAAAAGCTCAAAATGGAAAACTCTTCTAAGACTGAAATGTGTGAAGGCAGAGTCGGGAAAGCAAAAAAAATGTTCAACTGTATCTAACATGTCCCATAACAGTCTTATCATCTCTACTCGTATTTGAATTATTCTAGTACATATAAAGAACTGAGAAAGGAGAGGGAATTTTAGACTGTGTCTAGCATAATTATAGAAAGTGTCAATTTTTCAATAAGTTCAATACAATCAGATAATTTCTCAATGCCTCGAGCCAACAGCCTCATCCTTCATGTTTGTGAAAACCAGATTTGACAAGCTCTACGCCAGCTGTCCATGTGTCACCCAGACCCCGGGTTAAGTTGGACTCATGGTGAAGAGTGGCTGAACAGAATAGCAAATTCCTCCAAACAACCAAACAAATTCCTCAAACTTAGATATCGGCAGCCCGAACAATGTGCTATAAGGCATCACCCACCATGATGTCACATCACCCTCGAGCAACTAGTAGTCACATCACCTTCGAGCAACTATCACACTCCTGGTACTACAACACCAAAAGCTGGGCAGAGGGATATCCTAACAGGAAAAAAGTCAACCCACTCCATCTGGTAGTCGTTTCCACTTGCCTCTACTAAAAACTTCTGGGGGGCTCCTTGACAGTACTAGTGAAGCAAATTTAATCTATTATCACTGGCAACACCCCATCCACTCGTTGCGCGCATCTCTTTGTGGAGTGTACTCTCATCAGTGATCCCAACATCTTTGCTACTAATGCATTGATGACATCCTTGATCTTGGGAGCTCTCCTCCTCACTTCTGATGGAAATTAATTGAGAAAGTAAGTAAAAGGCACCACTTCACTGCTTCTTTTTGATTTTGCAACTATTGTCTTCGAAATAGATTGTGACGCCATTTCATGGTGCATGCTCACCTTCAACGTCCTTTTCTAGCATCTCCAGCATCAAGTGAAGTATTGGCTACAGCAGCAGCAGCAGATGTGATCTCTTCTACTCGATTTTTCTTTGATTGTGCCATATAATTGCATTCTGATGTCTCCACTTCGGAATGGTTTGCATCCTGAAAGTTGGCTCCCCAAGCCAACTTCGATGTAAAATTATTTTGCATAAGGAAGGCAGTTACACAAATTTGAAAATTCAAAACTTCTTCTAATCTACGTGTCAAATTGATGAGACTTCTTGATGATCGTCAATCCAGATCAAACTGTGCACCATAATAGCTTGATAGATGACGTAAATTATATTTAATTATATTTTATTTATTTATTCATAGTTTGTTAGGGTACAAATTAGTCAAACCTCTTTTAATTATTCATTCATTTATTTATTTTATTTAAGTAGCGGGTTCGTTTAATCCTATATTACATGCCTTAGCCCCCTCTTTAATAATGTCCAGGGGTGGCAATTTCCAACTCAACAGAAGTTGACCAAACACGATCAGGGATGGCTCAAGCCTCAAACTTATAAGGGTTCGAGTTATAACCAGGTCAACTTGACTATGACCTATATAAGAGAATCGATTACGAGTTGGTGGGCCAACACCTTTACAACTTGATCTGCCAATGACCCGTTTATTAAAATTAATATATTGTTAAGTATCAATGTAATATTAACTGCTAGATGTATATTACATATTAATTTTATTAATTAAATTTTACAACTAATTTTATTTGCGATTTTTTAAATTAAATATCATGATTATATTGATTAAAAGTAGAAAAAACTCTTAATTTTACTTATTAAATTTTTTATAACTCAAAACTTCTAATAAATAGTCTGGCAGGTGTGTCCAGCAACTCATTTATTAAATGGATCGAGTATGGATTAGGCTAAAATGGGTCAAATAAAAAAAAGTTAATTTGAACCTAACCCATCAACCCAAATTACCACACCTAAATATCTACACTTGAATATTTGGTGAGCTAATGATGAATGGAAATTTGAGATTGTTTGCAATTTAACTCTAGATAAGATCAGGAATTCCAAAATGGATCAATATCTTAAAAGGAAAATGTATGGGACCTTATGTGAGAATCTTTAGACTCTAATTATTTTAGTTTGAGGGCAAAAAAAGAGGCGCATTTACATAGAGGATACCTTAAATATAAAAAATTATATATTTTACATTCAAAGATGAATATTACGTATATCATATTAAAATCTTACAAAATTACATATTTTATATTATTTTTTAATAAAATCGCACTATACTCTAAATACTGAGCCCAAAGACTTCATTTAATTGAAGTATATTTTTAAAATGTTTTAAGTTTTTTTGAAATAAAGAGAGAAAGAAAATTATTTTAATGTTATGATGTGAAATAAAGATATTTTGTTATTGAAAATTGTGTTTAAAATAAAATAAAGTTAATTTTTAATATTTAATTATATGTATAATACAAAATAAATACAAAATATTAATAAAAATATTTTTTAAAGAGTTTGGGGAATTTTTTGATCCCACCAAACAAGATTTAAAACTATAACTTATGATCTAAAACATTAATTCATATGCCTCAAATTATTTGAATATTAAAAATTAAATTTTAATTTCTAAACTTTAAACTTTAACACTATACTCTAAATACCGTTTGTTTCATAGATTACTATGAAGCACGGACAAGACACAGGGACACGGGGACACGACACAATACGACACAGTGATATGACAAATTTTTAAAATATAGGATACAAACATGGCAAGACATGACAGATACATGATAAGAAAACTTATATGTAGAGTTCAAAAAATAAAAGAGGATGTAGCTCAATTAGTAGAGCGCTTGTTTTGCATACGACAGGCATAGGGTTCGATCCCCCACATCTCCATTATTTTTATCTTTCAAAAAAACTTATATATTCAGTAACAACAATTCATATTAAATAAAATTGATAAAGCATCAATCTCAAAATTAGAGTGGTCAACTCACAACAGAGTGGCCCAAAATTGCTTTCTCACAATAAAGCATCAATCTCAATATTAAATAAACACCAAAAGAGAACAAGCAAAATCATATTCAGTTGCAGTGTATTCACTAACAAACCTTAACCATCTCTACAACACATCGTTTTTGACAAATTGCTTGCCCCTACTACCTTGTTGCCTACCTTATACTTTCAAGCCAGTCATGACCAAGTCATTTAATGCATCTTTTCATATTTACATAAACATATGAGTGGCTCGCTCCTCCTCACATCATCATGGATCCTACATGCAGCAAGAACTGCAAGATACAACTCAGATCTCACATCTATACAACATGTGATTCTTATCCATCATCATCTAGCATCAAAGCCAAGGAACTGACACCTCCTGAGGGATCCCATCTTGGTATCGTGATCCACATAAGCTAAAACTCACAACAATTACTCCTGCTCTAGTTCCACTGAGCACCCCCAGTCGCAACATCACGATATCTTAGGGAACCCTCGTACTAGTCTGAGCATCACACAGAATTGTCCTGTCCATGGCTAAAGCAGCTTAGTGGATCAGTTCAAACAAGGACAAGTCCAAACTGATCCATTAAAATTGATCCACACTGAATCGATTCTTACTGGTTCTAAGTCTAGAATTGGTCCGGTCCAGGGTGGTTACACTTACACCTTGGGATGAATTTGAACTGAAACCTGACTAAGTCTGGCAAATGGGTCCCATCTTTTTATATGTATAAGACGTTAACCAACACCTGACAAAGGCATTTGGTCCAGCCCACACTATTTTTTTACATATATAATTTCACCATTGTCGAGTCTCAAGACCCGGATAAAAAACGTGGAGAACTGCGTTAAGCAGTCGACAACCAGCGTAAAATTTGTCGAACAAACATGACATAAATCTTTTAAGAAATTACGCTAAAGCTAGAATGTTATCTGGAAGCGATGTATTATATTTCCTAAATACAATGAAAAATGTGTAAGGGATGCAACGATACTTGAGTGCAGTGATAAGTGAACAAGAGTTTCTACATTATGGATGAATGCTAGTAAAAAAACTAGTTCAGGACATTAAAATAAAATTAAAATTTAGAATATAGACACCTTACAAGTAAGCCAATAAAGTTAGTGGACATTATAGTTCATAAGAGAATTAATATTTTATCCCTTTAAGAAATGAAATAGGTAGAGGAGAAAGTTAAAGAAATTGATAGCTTAGACTTCAAATGTTGACATTCTAATAAGAATAGATTCGAAAATAGAGTGAGTATAATTCTCAATAAGAGTTTGAAAGACCATGTAGTAGAAGTTAAAAAAAATAAAATAGAATTATAGCTTTAATGAAATGACTATTAACATCGTAAGCATGTATACCGCCCAAGTAGGTTTGAATGCAAGTATAATGTTAGCAACTTTAACTCTGATTATAGATCGTTATGCCCAACATATTTGATTCAATTTAGTGAACAATCATACAAAAAAAATGAAGATACATGGGAATATAGAACACAGAGTAGTAGTTTAGACTAGAGAATAGAGGAAGAGATGTAAAAACAATAGAAGGAAGGAAGAGGTGCAAAACGGTAGGAGAAAGGAAGAGAAAGTCAGAAAATGTTCTTGTAAAACGGTAGGAGAAAGGAAGGGTCTTTGAGTAACAAAGGTCTTCGAGTAACGAGGCTCTGGTTGTCGAAAAGAGAAGTCAAAACCAAGAAATGTTCTTGGAATGGTGCAAGCCATGAGGAAATCAATTTTCTCGAAGAAGGATTTTAGATGCTGCTACTCCAATAAGTCGGGGCATCTGAGGAGTGATTGACACGAGTTGAGAGGGACCAGAAGAATGAAGTCCCACAATTTTCTCTTCAAGCATTACCACCGCAACCATAAAAAAATCAGCTCCTCATAATGTGGGCTGTTGAAGTTGGGGTGAGTGCTTGGCTTGCCATGTCATGGTATGGATGGTAGACTTTGAAGCATCATACCATGTGATAAGTCAAAAAGAATTTTTTTCGACTTACAAGCTAGGCAACTTTGGAGTTATCAAAATGGGCAGCAATATTGTGTCGAAGATTGTTGGCCATAAGGACATTGTGCCCTAACCAGCCTAAGCCCTAAGTTACAAGTTGAGGCTAACGAATGTTTGACACATTTACGGATTCTTCTCAATCTCATCAACACGAGGACGTTGCATGAAAAATTGTATATTTGTACCTTTGGTGACGGTTAGTGGAAGCTTATCAAGGGTATCTTAATCACATTGAGAGAAGTGAAGTGCTGCACCTTGTACAAGCTGAAGACCATAATCTATTGTGAGTTTCTGGCAGTAGTGGTTAGAGAGGGAGTTGAAGAGAAGTCGTGGTATTAGAGGCTAGGCCACATAAGCAAGAGAGGCTTAGAAGTTCTTGAAAGAAGAAGCCTCGTGCTACAAAAAGGTAAACTTGATCACTTTATTGGCTGACTTATAGGAAAGTAGACAAGAGCCTCATTTGCGAATCTAACCTCGGAGAGAAAGGAGCTTTCCTTGGAGGTGTACATGTTTGTGAAGTTAGAGGCCATTTTGTGGAGCCTTCTATTTTGTGACATCCATTAATGACTACTTCTTGAAGACATGGGCGTATTCTCTGATATTGAAGAATGAGGTTTTTGACAAAGTCATGTAGTTTCAATTATCGATGGAAAGAGAGACAATGAGGTCTCTCAATTGCGTGGCCATTGACAATGAAGATGAATACATGGGCTTCTTCAATAAGCACTATCAAGCTCAAGGGATTTGCATAAGAGGACTATGCTAAAAAGTCCCCTCATATTGGCATTATTGTGAATTGTTTTATCTACTTGCTGTGAAATTTCATAATGGCATCGTTGATAGGATGAGCCAGACTTTAGTTAAGAGTCCAAAATTTGCCATCGCATGCAACTTCATAGAGTGCCAACATTGAAGAATCTTTCACACCATTATATCTAGACGTGGAAAAAATGACCTAAAACAAACATCAAACACTTGATTTCAAAAATTAATGATGGGAAAAACATTTTGATTGTCTTCTACCTTCCAATTGTTACCATCCACCTTGTTTAAAGATACTGATTAGAAGTACGGATCATATATCAAGATGTGAAGGAAAATTACCAAGATCGTGATGATACTCGTAGGGGTTTCTCATCATCCTATTCATTGCAGTGTTATAGTCCTCTATCCTGCTAGCCTTAGTGCCGCTCCTCGCACCTCGAGGATAACTTTCCGAACACCTACAAACCACCGCGTTCTCTCCACGATCCGTTGCGGTCGCATGGGAGAATCGCAGAAACTTGGCCTCATCTTGCGCCGATGATCGCCGGAGAGGGGAGCACCAGAGGAATAAGGAACCCGGGACGACGGTTCCCATCGATGTTCCCCTCCGTCCCGTTCCTCTGTTCCCGAGCCGCCGATCTAGATTTCTGCGGCGTTCGGAGAAATCAGCCGATTCCCGACGGATCGATCGAAAATTTGAGTAAAATATTCTTTTCGTAAATTGCATCCGAGTCCCTGAAGTTAGTATGTTACTATATACGGATATCATATTTAAATGCATTACATTTGGGTCCTTGGCTTCTCCTTTTTTTTTTTTTGATAGGGGATACCTGGCTACTGCTATTTACATATTCAGCATCAAAAATTTCGAATCTACAAATAGAACAAAATTAAGAAAAGATAAAAAGAAAACACAATTTCAACAACTCAATTTAAAAGTAATTCAAACTAAGCTTAAAACATGTTCTGTGCTTCACAAATGCATCACTTTAAGTAATAAAATTTGAGAAAATATAACATAATAATATTAAAATAGACCTGACAAATTTTTTTAATTCACAGTACGAGCCTTACAAGAAAAGTCAAAGAAAATTAATAAAGACAACACGAAAAACAATAAAGAATTTATGTGATTCTAAGAAAATTACCTAATCCACTTGTTGAGTTAAGCGATTTATACACTAAAATTTCAAGAGGCAAATGCAATGAAAAATTATAAAGAAAGAATCTTAAAAGTTGATCATCTTCGCTAAACAAAAATACATATTTTTTTTGTAATCAAATAAGTAATGTAATATTAAAGTAAATCTTATTTGTTTTTAAATTACTTCATAAACAAGTAATGTTGGATATTAATTATGTAAAGTTTCATCAAAGTAGAATCAACTATCATTTTGATGGGATACAAAAAAGTTTTTTTTAAGTTTCAAAAAAAGTATTTATTTAAATTATTTGTGTTGCATAGATAAATGACATAAATTATATAATTTTCAATATATAGTTGTTGACGTAGGATGTGGGGATCCCAGGAAACACCAAAGAAAGAGAGTTCCGGGAGACGGCGGCGCGCAAAGGGGGTGAGCCTGTTAACGGAGGCTCAGGGAGAAGATTAATCCGAAACAACCAGGAAAGCACACACAGATTTAAGGTGGTTCAGGGAGGAAATCCCCTACGTCCACCGGTCGGTCAGCGAAGAAATTTCACTAATAAGAAAAGGATAGCCTTTAAAGCTGTACAATGCTTTGAGAAGAGTCGGAGAAGAAAAAAGAAGAAGAAGAAGAAGCCAGGTGCTCCTCAACCGGAGTCCTGTTACAATCGAAAAACCCTCCTCCTGAGAGAGTTTTGTTTGTCTGTACGTATATCCTTGTGTTCTGGAGAACTGTTCAGCGATATTTGTAGGCAGGGATGGTGCAGCTTCACCCAGGTTCCCTGGTTTTCCGGCGGAAAGGTGATGGACGATCTCCGAGCGCCGTTTATCTGTCACCGGAGAGATTTGCCATTCGTACGGGGAGATGACATCTTTTAATGCTGGTACTTCTTCTGGGGAAGAACGTCTGTACGGAGAGCGGCGGGGTTAGGTGAAGTTGATCGCGACAGGCGTTTACCTCGTAGCCTCGTGCCCGAGGTTACGAAGGTTGATTTTGGATCGTCGAGGGCGAGGGTTGGCCGAACCCTCGCGCCCGATGTTTGACCTGGGTCAACTCCTGCAAAATCTGAAGCTGGGTCAGCAAATCCAATCAATCAAGTACAAACCTGGCAGGCGCCACGTGTTCGGCCAGGATGCAGCGCAGGAGCCACATGTT
>JAEMOT010003443.1:151943-171667 GCA_019297695.1 Apostasia ramifera
ATGAGGCGTGATGCTCAGAGATGCCGCCGACTTCTGCTCCTCGGCGCTGAGCGATCGGGTCAATGCTGAAGATGGCATTGATAGTTCTGTTGGCAGGAGGATAAGGGCGCCCCTGCTGGCTAGGGCCTACGGGTGGTAGGGCCTTGGCAGGAGTTTCAGCAGTCTCGGGGGTTTTTCCTTTCTGGGCGGTAGTGAAGGTTGGAGCCATCTGCATGAACTCCTCAAGCTTGCCCTGATTCAGCAGTTTCTCGAGCAAGATTCTGAGGCCTCGACAGCGGTGAAGCCTGTGCCCATAGTTCCCGTGGAACTCGCAGTAGTCGTTGGGGTCCACCCCAGGTGGCGGCGCTGGTTTAGGCCCAGTGGGCCGTATCCAACCCTGCTTGATGGCCGCCGCATAGATCTCGGGGAGTGGCCTAGATAGAAGAAGTTTCGGAAGTTGGGTATGTCGGGGCCCCCCCTCTTCTCGATCACGAGGTCTGGCCATCTGTGTCCTCGTGATCGAGGGTTCGATACTCCGATGTTTCCTTTTGCTTCTGTCCTGTCTCGCCCCGGAAACACCTGCGGGGGAGGATTCAGCATCCTCTAGTAGCATGAATTGACTGGCCCTAGCCACCAATTCTAGGTAACTCCGAGGTTTCGCCAACTGTAGAGATTTGGACAGGTCTCCTACCTTGAGCCCTCTCCGGAAGTTATGCATGGCCACTGCAGGCTCTACATCTTCGGCTTCTGCCGCAGCGGCGAAGAAGCGGTTGGTGTAATCCCGAAGGTTCTCCCTCTCGCCTTGCTTGATGTTGGCGAGGACCATGTCGGACACGACCATACGGGTCCGCCCTATGAAACGGGCGATCAACTCCCACTTCAGATGCTCATAGGAGGTGATGTGACCTCGGGGCAGCTTGATGAACCAGCTGAATGCTCCCCCCTTCAGTGTGTTGGCTAGGAGGTGACACCTAGTGGCTTCATCCGGCCGGCAATATCGGACGGCAGCCTCAAACCCCTGCACATGCTCACGGGGGTCTGTTGCGCCTCTGTAAACCTCCAACCTGGGTGGCCGGAAGTCCTCTGGGATAGGAGCCAAACGAATGGCATCGGAGAAGGGGGCATTACCGTCCATCGGCCCGAAGAAGGGATCAGGTCCGTGATGAGGAGCCTGAGCGCCAGGAAAGAGGGAGTCTCTTCCAGCCAGAAATGGAGGGAAAGCAGGTGGGAGAAAAGCAGGTTGTGGTAGCGGACAAGGTGGAAGGGGGTTTTGATGAACCTCTTGGAAACGGAAAGGGCGTATGGGTGGTCTGGAGGAACTAGAAGATTGGATGGAGAGTGGCGCAGCTTGGGGCGCCGGTGCAGGGACTTCGACCACCCGGGAATTGGAAGGAGCGGGGCCGGGGCCACCGCGGGTGGCGAAATTACCTCTGGAATCGCCGCAACCGGCGGAGGGGCAGCAAGGACCGCCGGTGTCGGCGGGCGAGGAACAGGGACCGCCGCTACCGGCGGGAGAGGGAGTACTGTACAGACCGGCTGAGTCTGCCTGAGGATGACGGCCTGTTGTGCCGTGAGGCCGGTGACCATGTCAGTGAGGTTTGCGAGCATCCCCTGGAGCTCTGAAACACGGGTGCCTCTGGAGGAGGAAACAGATCTGGCGCGTCGTCGGGAAGTGGAAGTTGAGGCTCCGTCGTCCGGCGCCCGGACAGAGGGTTCTCCCGCATGTACACTGCGGGCAGCAGAGTTGATTTTGCGCGTTCTGGCCACCATCCTTCCTGGTCTCAATGAAAGCACCAGAAGATGGTGACGTAGGATGTGGGGATCCCAGGAAACACCAAAGAAAGAGAGTTCCGAGAGACGACGGTGCGCAAAGGGGGTGAGCCTGTTAACGGAGGCTCAGGGAGAAGATTAATCCGAAACAACCAGGAAAGCACACACAGATTTAAGGTGGTTCAGGGAGGAAATCCCCTACGTCCACCGGTCGGTCAGCGAAGAAGTTTCACTAATAAGAAAAGGATAGCCTTTAAGGCTGTACAATGCTTTGAGAAGAGTCGGAGAAGAAAAAAGAAGAAGAAGAAGAAGAAGAAGCCAGGTGCTCCTCAACCGGAGTCCTGTTACAATCGAAAAACCCTCCTCCTGAGAGAGTTTTGTTTGTCTGTACGTATATCCTTGTGTTCTGGAGAACTGTTCAGCGATATTTGTAGGCAGGGATGGTGCAGCTTCACCCAGGTTCCCTGGTTTTCCTGCGGAAAGGTGATGGACGATCTCCGAGCGCCGTTTATCTGTCACCGGAGAGATTCACCATTCGTACGGGGAGATCACTTCTTTTAATGCTGGTACTTCTTCTGGGGAAGAACGTCTGTACGGAGAGCGGCGGGGTTAGGTGAAGTTGATCACGACAGGCGTTTACCTCGTAGCCTCGTGCCCGAGGTTACGAAGGTTGATTCTGGATCGTCGAGGGCGAGGGTTGGCCGAACCCTCGCGCCCGAGGTTTGACCTGGGTCAACTCCTGCAAAATCTGAAGCTGGGTCAGCAAATCCAATCAATCAAGTACAAACCTGGCAGGCACCACGTGTTCGGCCAGGATGCAGCGCAAGAGCCACATGTTAACAATAGTTTACCCATTTTTGATTCGTTAAATGATAAGATATTGTCATAATTTTTATTTCTCATTTTCAGGCATACAAGTAGCAGACCCAGTTCCAGTAATGGGTCTGACCAGGACTAATATACGAACAAAATAATTCCTTTTTTTAAGTGTCGACGGATAATAAATAAATAAATACGGAGGCCCCTTCTCTGATCTCTCCTGTTCGCTCCTCCGTCTTCATCTCCTTCTCGAAGCCATGGACGCCCACCAGTCTACGAAGCTAGGGTTTTTTTCTCCGTGAACGACTCCGAATCCGTAAGTTTCCAATCCCTTTTTCTCTTCCTCGCGTTTTGCCCATTTGATTTTCGGCGCGCCGCTGCCGGATTCCTCCTCGCCTTGAAGAAACCCTAATCGATCCGTTCCTTGCACAGGTCAAATATTCGAAGGTCGGGGTTTTTTTAGCTTGTTTAGTTCTACGTAACTTCGTTGCTTCTGGATTAGGCATTTGGTGATTCCGTTTCCAGTTTGGGAGAAGAAGAGGAATTTGGTTTGCCTTTTCTTTTCTCTTCGCTTCTTTTAGGGTTCCTGGCTTTGAATTCATCAATAAAGAGAGCCTTCGGATAATGTGTATACTGTGCGTCGTCCAGAGGTGGTCTCGGCGGGTCGCGACCATGCTACCGTGGTTGGTGATACCGCTTATCATCCTCTGGGCTCTCTCCCAGCTCCTCCCACCGGCCCTCCGCTTCGAGATCACCTCTCCTAGGCTTGCTTGTGTGTTAGTCCTGCTCGCCACGCTTTTCTGGTACGAGATCCTCATGCCTCATCTCTCCAGTTGGCGGGCCCGCCGTGCTGCCCGCCTCCGCGAGCGCCGCCGCACCGAGGCACTTGAGCTGCAGAAGCTCCGCAAGACTGCCACTCGTCGCTGCCGAAACTGCCACATGCCTTATCGTGACCAGAATCCTGGCGGTGGCCGGTTTATGTGTTCCTACTGCGGCCACATCTCCAAGAGACCTGCGCTTGACGTTCCGGGTCCAACGGCTAGTCCAGGTATCATATCTGATTTTGTCGGAAAGAATGGCTGGTTATGTGATCCTGAAAGCAATGCCAATTGGACTGGACCCATTCCGAAATATTGGGTTGGTGGTGATCATCTCTGCTCAACAGAAAGATCGTACTCTGGAGTGATGGTTTACACCTGCAAACTTCTCTCATGTTTTTTCGTGAGTGTGAGATGGCTTTGTGGCAAGTTGTTCAGGTTTAGTTCTTCAGGTGAAGACAGTTCTTCCGATTCAGATCACAGAGGGTTGTCGTCCAGGACAGGGGAGAATGGAGGGAATTTTCAGGAGAGTAGAGGGGAGAAGGCTAGAAGGAAGGCAGAGGAGAAGAGGCAAGCTCGTTTAGAGAAGGAAATGTTGGAAGAGGAAGAGAGGAAACAGAGGGAAGAGGTTGCAAGGCTAGTAGAGGAGAGGCGGAAACTGAGAGATGAGAAGTTGGCAGCTGAGACAGAGCGATTGAAGGGCTCAGATCTTGATGGAGACAAAGATCGTAGGAGAGAAATGGAAAGGAGAAGGAGGGATAGAAGGAAGGATAAGGATAAAGCATCTAGCAAGAGCAACTCTGACGGTGAAGAGCTTGAGAAGAGGATTAGTAGGGAAAGTGAAAGGAAGCGAGAGTTTGAGAAGAAGGGTGAGAATGAAAGGAGAGATTCACAGAAAGCAGTGGGAGAAAATTACAAGTCTCATGCCTCTGATGGTATTTCTGGAAGTAAGGTTACTGTCACTAAACCTAGGTATTTTGATCGTATGAAAGGAACTTTCTTGTCTTCTTCTAGTGGTTTTGGTGGCTCATCATTTTTTGGAAGAAGTGCTCAGAATTCTGCTGCTGCTACGAAGTTTGTTAAGTCTACTGCTGGATTCATGGATCAAGGCCAAAATATACCAAACAGACGAGATGCTCTTCCTGTGGCACATGTGGTTGGTAAAAGTGCTACTAGCAGTGATAAGGTGACCAAGACAAATTTAAGTAGACCTGTGAGTTGTTGTTCATGCAAGCAATCATACTCATGTCATTTCCTTATTCTTCTTTTCTCAATGATACTCTAAAAGTTTAAATTAATCTGCCTACTATTTTATTTCTTTGCGTGTGTGTGTGTTTTTTGTAATTTTCCAGGCAACAACAGATGTTCAACCAAAAACGACTGCTCTTAAAAAATCATGGCATCAGTTGTTTAGTCGTTCCTCAGCAATTTCTCCATTTCCTGATGCAAATTCTGTCAGCAATGTAGATCAGACTGGAAATTCAGGAGCTCAAAGCAGTCATGTATCTAATCAAAACTTCTTGCCGGAGTATCCTGTTGGCAACCAAAATAATTTTGGTCAATCATTACCATTCCTGTTCTATCCTTCTACAAGCAGTCCATTCAACAGTGGTCCTATTTCTCATATTGTCACTGAATCAGCATTCCCTCCTCTTAAAGAGCCGCCAAAGAATTCAGTTTCTGAAGATGCTGAGCTTTTTGAGGACCCATGCTATGTTCCAGACCCTATATCATTGTTAGGTCCTGTATCTGAGTCGCTGGATAACTTTCCACTGGACCTGGATGCTGAAGTTTCTGCTAGTAAGAGAGAAGGATCTCCAGTTCTGAAGAATGTTTCTACTTTTGCAGATGGGAACAAGCTTTCTCCTATTGAGTCACCTTTGTCAAAATCAACTTCCATTGAGGAACAGCATACTTCATCTGATCAACTATTTACTCCTAGGTCAGATGTATCAGGCAATATACAGGAACAGAGCTCATGGCAAATGTGGGGTAGTCCACTGGCTCAGGATGGGCTGGGTTTGATAGGTTGTCCTTCCAGTTGGTTTTCACCTCTTGTACCAAACAATTCTCAGCCACAGGATGCCATACCCTTTCTGTCCCAAAAGCCTATAGCACACATTTCTAGTAATAACCATACATTGTCTGGCATTTCTGCTCAGCATTCTACTGCTGGTAATCACCAGAATGGTGGGACATATAGTCATCTGGGTCCTAGTCTGAAGGATAATGGTATATGGGTGCAGAATTCACCATTCCAATCTCCGTTTTCAGTTGATAGGGAGAATCATTTGCTACCCCTAGATCTCATGGATAATATTACTCAGAGTGATGATACTTACAGTAGACCTAACAAATCAACAGCTGTGAATTCATTTGAAACACTTCCAGCTAATAGTTGGTCCAAGTAAGTTTTTAGTGTACTTCCTATAATATTTTTCATTTGCATTAAGACAGAAGAGAATTTTTTTCAAATTATATTCACTGTACTCTAGCGCAACAGAATCATCCTGAGACAACATATGTTCCACTGCCAACATTGATTATTATTTAATTTGTTTTCTTTTTCCAGTGCTCTTGTTGTGACTACACAATTATAATTTGTGTTAATGTCCTGGTTAGCTTGTGGCACATAGCATAGCTCTTAGGGCATAATTTTAACTGCCAACTTTGACAACTGAGAAAATATGGAGTCGTCCAACATATTTTTGTATTTGTAGTACTAATTTACTTGAAGATTACTTGAAAATTGATTGCCTGATCTTATTATTTTTTGAATTTCATTTGATGAGAAGACTCGAAAAATAATTAAACATTATTAAGTTCTGTTCTTATCTTTTGAGTTATGGATGTTCAACTAGGATGGCCCAATTGTGTCAAGAGCTGCACTGCTGATTTGCTCGCCTTAAGCAAGTTTTGGATGCCTTTTTATGTCTCCCAGATCATATTAACACCGTGAAATTGTCTTTTCATTACTGTAGGATAATTAACCTTAATTATACGTAAATCATTCTGTGGTTTTACTCATCTGAAAAAAGTGATTTATCGCCTGTATATTCACTTTTGTTGTGGTGATGAACTTTAATTAGCTCTCTTTTTTGTTAGATTGTGTTTGCAGCTTGATTCCTTGCTATATATTCAGAAATAGGACAAATTTCAACAGTAAATCAGTTCTGATATATATATGTATATATATATATATATATATATATATTGCTTTAACTATGTTTTGAACTTCCAGTTTTTTGGCTGTATTTTGCTAATGTTGGTCAAGTTGAACCCAATATGTGAAAATCATGCCGACGTGAATCCTTATTTGCTTCTTGTTCGGCTGATACATTAGTTAGTAGAAAATTCTTTTCATTAAGGCATTAACTATGCGGCAGATAAAGCCCAACTCTCCATACTACTGTGATGTAGTTAAAATAAAATGATAAATAGTGAAGCATAATTCATGGGACAATGGTATGTCCTAGACATGGTTTATGCATGGGAAGTGGATTTTGAATGGTCTGCTGTTTTTTATCCAGTTCATGTTCATCTGCTAGAAGTCAATGTAGTGAAACTTAAATGTCCTTTGGGCTTGTTTAGTTGGAGAATAAATTTGAGTAAGGAAAGAGAAAATATTTTATTTTATAGAGTTGATGGAAAAGAAATTTATTTTAATATTGGGAGATGTGTAGGATGTGAAATAAAGTTATTAAAATTTATAATAAATTTAAAATATTATTATTATATTATTTTTTCTATTTTTAGAAAGCAGCCAAACATGCCCTTTGTTTAGAAAACCATATTGAAGTTGTAAGAATATAAAATTATTCATAGGTTATGACTTACAAACTTAAGCTTTTAGGCTAGTTGGTAACCAAAGATTTAACATGGTATCAGAGCCAAGATGTTTCAAGTTAGAATCCTGGTGACTCTCATTTATCTCTAGCATAGAATTAAAAAATAAATACCTATATTGAACTCTATGCTACAAGCCAAGTAAACTTCGCGTGAGAGGGTTGTGTTAGAATATAAAATTATTCTTTGGCCGTGACCTACAAGGCTACAAGCTTAAGCTTTAAGTTAGTTGGTAACCAGAGATCTAACAGAGGCGATTGAAGCATTATGGGCCTTGTAAAGGAAATGATGAGCATTAGAAGATTATTCCAATGGTAAAGTGCAATCGAATTAGTAAAACAAAGAGCTATATGTATAGGTTTGGTTTGCTCCTAATGGGATGGGTACGGCGATATTCATTGCCTCTCTTTTGTTGGATGAGATTATTGACTTGTTAGTGGTTGAGCTCAAGTGTAATGTGACCAAAAATATGGTTTTATATTATTGGTGTTTTAAATGATTGGTTTAGATAGTTTGGATGTATAAATCATAGGTCGGTAGAAGCTTTAGTAAGGAAAGTTGGATTATTAGATTTTGCTCATATAAAAAAAGAAAGTGGAAAGCTAAAAAAGGCATAGCAAGAAACTATAAGAAATGATCTATATACTTGGAGCTAAATAAGGAATTGCTATTTGATAGAGTGCAATGAAAACAAAGGATTTATGTAGTTTACCCTACTTAATAGAATACAAGCTTGATTGTTGTTGTTGTTGGTGGTGTGGTGGTGTGGTGGTGTTTTAAATGATTACTAGATAATATGGTTAAAAAATAATAGCTATTCTTTGTCAAATGGTACTGGGAGGCCACACCACTCTTCAATCCCCATTGCTTTCGCTTCCGTCTCTCTTATGCTGAGCATCAAGCTTTATCATTTTATACCATCCTTTACTCCTAAGGAATAGTTTCATCTGCATGAAGTGATTTAAAGATCCTGCTGTCCCAAATCACTGCTGCAAGTCAGTTTGTAGCTGAAACAATTGCAATTATTTCTTGTGATCTGGTAACTAGCTTGTCCTGTTCAGTTGGGCTTTTTATAAGTTTAACTTATCACAGCTACCTACCATCAAATAAAAAAAACTTATCGCAGCTATCAAAGGCTTTAATATGCTGCATGAACTTGGGATATTGATGAATTCTGATCTTATGATTAGGTGCAACATACATGGATCCAACTAGAATTTTGAAAATTTGGAATTAGTTTTTGATAATTTTTGAGATATGTAATCCATCTTGTGAACTGAAGTTGGGGAAAACAGCCTTCACTGCAAATCCAATACCTTGGAGTAAGGTGTGCTCGGTGTGGTCTTGGACTAGGGGAAAATCATTGAGCCACATAAAATTTATGTGATTCCTTTTCTTTTATCCTTTTTTAAATTGCTTCTTATAATACCCATTGGCAGCGCAATTAAATCACAATTGAAAAAAATTTGCTATGCACTGATAGTATGTTTACTTTAATGGAATGAAATTACTATTCTATAGTAATGAAAGTGTTATTTTAAGGAGAATGGAATGACAATTCTTTTGTTTACTTAGATGGAATAGAATATGAGATGAGAGGTGAATAGAAGAAAAAAGTACTAGATACTTATGAATATAAGTTAATAAAATTTTATATTATTTATTATTATTTAATTTGATTTTTCATAAATAATTAGATGAATGTAGTTTATATAAGTATATATGTATATGTAATATACATACAATGATGCGTACATATATATACATATATATACATATGTGTATATGTGTGTGAACAAGGGTAATTTTGGATTAATATTTTTAGCCTACAAAGAATACCCAAGGAATAGCTATTTCTTAAGTGGGTTGAAAGGAATGGCTATTTCATGAAATGTAGAATAAAAATTCCTATAGAATAGCCATTTCACCAAAGTAAATATGGAAATAGCTATTCCATAAGTAATAAGAGTGGAATGGAATGGTCATTCAATTCAAGTAAACGCACTCTGAGTTCTTTACCTCTTGGGGTAGAAGGCTTTCATAAAGAACAATATGGATGATTGATGAGAATATTTGCAAACCATTAGCTTATCATTCATAGTCTGGATTGCATTTTTCTACTTCTGAAGAAGAAATAGTTGTTGCCTTCTTCTGTATTATTCTTTACATTTGGGGCAAAAGGCTTTCATAAAGACACAATATGGATAATTGATGGGAATATTTGCAAACCACTAGCTTATCATTCATAGTCTGGATTTCATTTTTCTACTTCCGAAGAAAAAACACCTGTTGCCTTCTTCTGTATTATTCTTGTGATTGTGTTAAAGTTTGCAAAAATGCTATTTTGCTATGCAAAAGTAAAGCCGTGTCATTCTTCTTGTGTCCTGTAGTGGTGGAAGAGTAGTGCTTCACTTGCAGCTGTTTTCGTTTCAATTTTAGAAAACATCATGAGTTTTAAAAGTACTAATTTTACATCTGATACATTTAAATATAATAACTAATTTTATTTTACATTGTACATAATTTTCATGACATAAATATCATCATATTAAATTAACTTTAGCTTGATTAAAATTAAATTTTATGAATAAACGTAGCTGTCAGTTTTTCATGAAAAAGAGTGCCACCATATGGAACATCAACTATCCTTAGACTTAATATGAAACAGCATAGCAAGGTAAGCGCACTTCCTTATGATTTATTATCACACTATCTTCAAAGAACTGATTCTATACTTTCTAACCCGTTCAGGCCCTGCTAAACTCCTAGACTTGCAGTTCTGAGATTTTCCACTTTTATGTGGTTTTTTGGCTCATTCCATGTTTGCATTCTGAGAACTCTACAATTCCTGGGAGTATAAAGAAAATTTCTCAAATTTGTCTGACACCTCAGGGATGCTGTAAAGTTCAATTTTGGACTTCAAATTTCTGTTTACACCTCAGGGATAAAATACTGTTCAAATTTCACCTTTGCTAATTTCAATTCTGGTCTCATTGTTTTTTTTTATTTGATCGACAATTCTGGACTCATTGTTGATAGAATAATAACTGATATTCATTTCTTTGGGTGTGTTTATTGCAGAGACGACTTTGTTTTGCGCGATCGGAAGGATCCTGGAAACCTGAACCTAGGGAGGGCAAATATTGGAGGCATATTCTCAACTGGCCCAGATGTTCCTTCAGTCTGGTCATTTAATCAATAATATAGGATCCATATATAAGCAAACATTCTGTTTACATGAAGGCAGTCTTCATTTTGCCTTTTTGAGAAAAGAGAGTTCAGGAAAACAAAAGAAAACCCTAGCTGCACTGTATCATCCTTTATGCAAATGATATATCATCATTTCATTTGTCAGAGAATAGAAGGAATGCATGCATTCATGCTGATCTTAAAAAGTGGTAAAGAAAATTCATCTCTTGCTAATTTATAGGGAAGTTTGAAGCAGCTGCCGTTTGATTTCTTTGTTGTTTATATGTATCATTATCATTTCTTTAGTCTCGTTTAGTTTAAAAAAAATTTAGTTATGGCTAAAAAAAAGTTGACTAAAAAATTTATTTTATTTAAAAAATTTTAAAAATTATTTTATATAAAAAAATTAAAAATAATTTTATATGTTATTATATGTAATTTTAATATTAAATAATTATTTTATTTTAAATATAATTAATTCACTTTATTTTATATCATATATATTTTTTAAAAATAATATAAAATTTTTTAAAATTACTTTTTTCTAAAATTAAATAGTTTTGTGTGATTATTGGGCTTTTTTTTACTCCCTTAAATTTATTGTAGTTCTTCCTTTCTATTGTTGCAGAATTGCTTACCCCACTCAAATTATTAAATGTTTTCTATATTATAACATATTTGATTTGATACATATGATTGTATTTCAATATAATATTAATAATCATATATCTATTTAATAGTATATTAATGTATTTAAATTTAATAAATATTTTTACATATTGATTTATTATATATTTTTGTATTTGAACAGAATAATAATAATTTTATAATTATTTATTATTATATTGATGCATTTAAGTTGAATATATGTATTTGGAGAATAATTCATTACATAATAAGTTATTCTAACTGAATACTAGTAATTTTACGATAATTTGATAATTTTTTTATTATATTTGAAGAGAATGTTGGTATTTAAACTTTGATCTAGTCTATATTAAGGTATTTTAGCATAATATTAATATTTAAATAATTTATAAATGTTATATTAAAGTCTTTTAGTTGAAAATAAGTATTTTACGATCAATTCAACGCATATAACTGAATTGTAATATATTATCAGTGATTATATTATATTTGTGTATTTCAACTTATTAGATGTTTCTAAGATTAAATTGTGGTATATCAACGTATTCGAATTGAATAGTAGCATTTGACAATAATTTATTGCTTTATTATTAAATTCAAGCTGAATATATGCATCTAGAGAGTGATTCATTGCATAATAAGTTATCTTAACTGAATAATTGTAATTTTATGATTATTTAATTTTTCATCATATTTGAAAAGAATACTAACATTAAGACATTGATTTTATTCCATATCAAGGCATTTTAACTAGGTACTGGCATTTACACAATTTAGATTTGTTATATCGATATATTTTACTTGTAAATATATATTAGGCAATCGATTTGATATATATGATTAAATTTTAAAATAATACTAGTAATTACACATCTATATTTTTGTATATCGATGTATTTAAACTTAATAGATATTTTATATATAAATTTATTACGTATTAATATATTTGAATTGAACAGTCATAATTTTAAAATTATATATTTCTATATTAATAAATTTAAGTAGATACATTCATTTAGAGAACGAATAATTGCCTAACAAGATATTTTAATCGAGCACGAGCAGTTATAGGACTGTTTAATGATCTTTTATCGTATTCCAAAAGTTTTTTTTTTTTGTTCATAGTTTCATTTTCATATCCGTCAAATAAGGAAAAGCTACAAGGCTATCGTATTCCAAAAGAATACTGACATTTAAACATTTATCTATTCCATATCAAGACATTTTAACTAAGTACTTACAATTACACAATTTAACTGTAAATATTATTTGGCTATCGATTATATGCATATAATTGAATTTTAATAAAATACTAGTAATTACATGTATATTAGCAAACTGAAATACTTGGTATTTAAACACAAACATACTATCAACTAGTAATTACTATCAAACTAAATACTAGTAATTTTATGATAATTTGATCAATTTTTATTATATTTAAAGAAAATGCTGGTATTTTAGACTTTGATCTAGTCTATATCAAGGTATTTTAACATAGTACAAAAATTTAAATAATTTAAAAATATTATATTAATATATTTTAGATGAAAATAGGTATTTGATAATCAATTCGATGCATATGACTTAATTTTAATATAAAACCAGCAATTATATTTCAACCTAATAGTATATCTATGTATTTCAAATTATTACATATTTCTAAAGATTAATTTATAACATATCAATGTATTTAAATTAAATAGTGATATTTTTACAACAACTCATTACTTTATTACTAAAGTCAAGCCGAATACTTTCATCTAGAGGACGATTCATTGCATAATAAGTTATTTTAACTGAATAGTAGTAATTTTACAACTATTGGATTATTTTTCATCATATTTGAAATGAATAGTAGCATTTAGACAATGATTTATTCCATATCAAGATATTTTAACTAAGTATTAGGATATATACAATTAAGAATTGTTATATTAATGTATTTTACCTGAAAATATATCTTAGGATTCAATGTATATGATTGAATTTAGAATAATACTAGAAATTATATATCTATATTTTTACATACCGATATATTTAAACTTAATAGATACTTTATGTGCAGATTTATTATCTATCAATGTATTTGAATGAAATAGTCGTAATTTTACAACTATGCATTACTATATTGATAAATCTAACTAGAATACATGCATTTAGAAAACGAATCATTGCTAACAAGTTATTTTGACCGAATGCAAGGTGTTATTGTATTGTTTGATAATTTTTCATCGTATTTCGAAAGAATACTGGCATTTAAATATTTATCTATTCCATATCAAGGCATGTTGACTATATACTCACAATTACTCAATTTAGATTTGTTATGTTGTATTTTAATTGAAAATATGCATTTGGCTGTTGAGTCGATTCGTATGATTGAATTTTAATAAAATTTCAGTAATTTCATATCTACATGATACTATATCATTGTATCTCAACTTATTAGACACTATGTGAGACTGATTTGTTATATATCATTATATTTGAATTAAAGAGCGATAATTTTTTAACTATTCATTGATATATCAATGAATATATATTCAATGCTTGAATTTAGAGAATGATTCATTATATATCAAGTTATTTTAATTCGAGACTAGCAAATATACAATAATTCAATAATTATTCATTATATTTGAATTGTATACTGGCGCTTATACATCGAACTGTTGCTTATAATGGTATTTTAATTTAGTATTCGCAATTACATGTTTATGTTTGTACATCAATATATTTTAATAGAGAATACATATTTGACATTTAAGTCAATGCATATGATTATATTTCCACAGAATATCAATAATTACACATATGCTTGACAGGATATCAATGTATTTTAACTTTATAGACACTTTCAAATATTGATTTATTATATATCTATGTATTTGAATTAAATAGTAGTAATTTTATAATTATTTAATGCTATATTGGTGTATTTAAGCCGAATACATGTACTTGGAGAATGATTCATTGCATTATATGTTATTCTAACTAAATACTCGCAATTTCACGAAATGCGATTATTTTTCATTATATTTGAAGAGAATACTGACATTTAGACTTTGATCTGGTCTACATCAAGGTATTTTAACATAATACTAGTATTTAAATAATTTATAAATGTTATATCGATTTTTTTTTGTTGAAAATAAGTATTTGGCGATCAATTCGAGGCATTTCACTGAATTTTAATATAATGCCAATGATTACATATCAACCTGATAGTATATATCTATGCATTTCAATTTATTAGATATTTTTAGAGATTAATTTTTGACATATCAACGTATTTAAATAAAATAGTTGCATTTTTACAATAACTCACTGCTTTATTAGTTAATTCAAGCATAATACTAGCATCTAGAGGGCAATTTATTATATAATAAGTTATTTTAACTGAATACTAGTAATGTTACAATTATTCGATTATTTTTCATCATATTTGAAATGAATACTAGTATTTAGACATTGATCTACTCCATATTAAGACATTTTAATTATGTATTAATATTTATATAATTTATATTTATTATATCGATGTATTTTAATAGAATACAAGCAGTTATAGGACTATTCGATGATTTTTCATCATATTTCGAAAGAATACTGCCATTTAAAAATTTATCTATTCCATATCAAGTCTTTTTTACTAAGTACTCGTAATTACTCAATTTAAATTTATTATATCGTTATATTTTAACTGAAAATATACATTTGGTTGTTGATTCGATACATATGATTGAATTTTAATAAAATACCAGTAATTACATATCTACTTGATAGTAAATCATTGTATCTCAACTTATCAGATACTATGTGAGACTAATTTGTTACATTTTGCTATATTTGAATTAATTAGCGGCAATTTTATAACCATTCATCGCTATATTAATGAATTTATGTTAAATAGTTGAATTTAGAGAATGATTCATTATATATTAAATTATTTTAATTAGAGACTAGTAATTATACAATAATTCAATGATTGTTCATTGCATTTGAATAGAATAGAAGGGATTATACATCGAAGCATATCAGATTACTGGTATAATGACATTTTTACAACAACGCATTGCTTTTTGATTAAATGCAAGCCGAATACTTGCATCTAGAGGGCGATTCATTGCAAAGGAAGTTATATTAACTGAATACTAGTAATGTTATGACTATTCTATGATTTCTCATCGTATTTGAAAAGAATACTAGCATTTAGACATTGATCTATTCTATATCATGGCATTTTAACTATGTACAGGCATTTATACAATTTAGATTTATTATATCGATGTATTTTAACAAAATACAAGCATTTATAGATTGTTCGATGATTGTTTCATTGTATTTTGAAAGAATACTGGCATTTAAATAATTATCTATTCTATGACAAAGCGTTTTCACTAAGTACTCTCATAATTTAGATTTGTTATATAGTTGTATTTTGACAAAATATATATTTGGCTATCGAATCAATACATATGATTGAAGTTTAACAACATTCCAGTCATTACATGTCTACTTGGTAGTATATCATTATATTTCAACTTATTAGGTATTACGTGGAACTAATTTGTTACACATCATCATATTTGAGTTAAACAGTAGCAATTTTCCATTAATTCATTGCTATATTAATAAATCTGGATTAAATACTTGAATTTAATGAATGATTCATTATATATCAAGTTATGTTATTCGAAGACTAGCAATTATACAATAATTTAATGATTGTTCAATATATTTTAATAGAATACTAGTGCTTATAGAACTAATTTTTGCATATCAAGGTTTTAATTTAATACTCACAATTACATAATTTATAATTGATACATCGATGTATTTTAATAGAAACAGATATTTAACATTCTATTCGATGCATACGACAATATTCCAACGTAATATCAGCAATTACGCATCTGCTTGACTGTAAATCAGTGTATTTAAACTTAATAGACAATTTCAGAGACTAATTTATATCCACAGATTTAAATTGAATAGTAGTAATTTTATAACTATTTATGTCTTTATATATTTTCAGCTAAAATACATCGATATAATGAATCTAAATTGGAAAAATATTTGTACCTAGTCAAAATGCCTTGATATGGAATAGATCAATGTTTTAGTTCTAGTATTCCTTTCAAATATAATAAATAATTATCGAATAATAGTAAAATTACTAGTATTCAGTTAAAATAACCTACTATGCAATAAAACACCCTCTAAATCTAGTAATCGGCTTGAAGTTAATAATAAAGTAATGAGTTATTGTAAAAATACGACTAATTAATTCAAATACATTGATATGTCACAAATCAATCTCTAAAAACGTTTAATAAGTTGAAATACACAAATATACTATCAAGTTGATATTTAATCCTCGGTATTACATTAAAATTCAGTCATATGCATAGAATTGATCGTGAATTACTTATTTTCAGCAAAAAGGTATCGATATAGCATTTATAAATTATTTAAGTCTAGCATTATGTTAAAATATCTTAATATAGACTACATCAAAGTCTAAATGTCAGCGTTCTCTTCTAATACAATGAAACATCATCTAATTATCGTAAATTGCTAGTATTCAGTTAGAATAACATATTAGACAATGAACCGTTCTTCAAATACAAGTACTCGGCTTAAATGCGCTAATATAGCAACGAATAATTGTAAAATTACTGTTATTCAACTGAAATACAAGAATATGTAGTAAATTAAGTCATACATATTATATAATAAGTTGAGATACAATGATATACTATCAAGTAGATATGTAATTACTGGCAGCTTGTTAAAATTCAATCATAAGCTTCGAATCGATAGCCAAATATAGATTTTCAGCTAAAATAGAATGATATAACAATTCTAAATTGAGTAATTGTGAGTACTTAGTCAAAATGCCTTGATATGGAATAGATAAATGTTTAAAAGCCAGTAATCCTTCGAAATATGATGAAAAATCATCGAACAATCTCATAACTACTTGTATTCCATTAAAATACATCGATATAACAAATCTAAATTATGTAAATGCCTGTACATAGTTAAAACGCCATGATATAAAATAGATCAATGTCTAAATACTAGTATTCTTTTCAAATACGATGAGAAATCAAAGAATAGTCGAATAATTATTAGTATTAAGTTGAAATAACTTATTTTGCAATGAATTGCCTCTAGATGCAAGTATTCAGCTTGAATTTAATCATAAAGTAATAAATTATTGTAAAAAATGTCATTATTGAATTCAAATATGTTGATGTGTCACAAATCAATCTCTAGAAATGTCTAATAAGTTAAAATACATAAATATACTATCAAGTTGACATATAATCATTGATATTATACTAAAATTCAGTCATATGCGTTGAATTTATCGCCAAATACTTCTTTTTAAGTAAAACACATTGATATAATATCTCTAGATTATTCAAATTCCTGTACTATGTTAAAGTACCTTGACATAAACTAGATCAAAGTCTAAATCCCAGGATTCTCTTCAAATATAATGAAAAAAATCATCGAATAATTGTAAAACTATTTTTATTCAATTAGAATAACATACTATGTAATGAATCATTTTCCAAATGCATGTATTCGGCTTAAATGCACCAATATAATAATGAATAGTTGCAAAAATAATTACTATTCAATTCAAATACTTGGATATGCAATAAATCATTATCTGAAAGTGTGTATTAAGTTTAAATATATCGATGTACTATCAAGAAGATGTGTAATTGCTGAAATAATGTTGAAATATAATCATATATATCAAATCGAATGCCAGATATGTGTGTGTTACTAAAATACATCAATGTAACATAAATAAATTGGTTAATTATGAGTATTAAATTAAAATACTTTGATATGCAATAGTTCGATGTATAAACGCAAGTATTTTATTCAAATACAATGAACAATCATCGAATTATTGTATACTTGCTAGTCTACAATTGAAATAACTTGATATGTAATGACTCATTTTCTAAATTCAAGTATTTAACGTAAATTCATTGATATAGCAAAGAATAAGTCGAAAATTGTCATTGTTTTATTAAAATTTAATGATATGTAATAAATTAGTCTCACATAGTATCTAATAAGTTGAAATACAAAGATATACTATCAAGTAGATATGTAATTACTGAACTTTTGTCAAAATTCAATCATTCGCATCGAATCGACAATCAAATGCAAATTTTCAGTAAAACTACAACGATATAACAAACCTAAATTGAGTAATTGCGAGTACTTAGTCAAAATACTATGATGTGGAATAAATAATTATTTAAATGCTAGTATTCTTTCGAAATACGATGAAATGTCATTGAACAATCCTACAACTACTTGTATTCGGTTAAAATAACTTGTTAGATAATGATTAGCTCTATAAATGCATGTATTCTACTTGAAATTTTCGATATAACACTGAATAGTTATAAAATTATGCCTGTTCAATTTAAATATATTGATATATAATAAACCAAAATATAAAATATCTATTAGGTTTAAATGTATCAAGATATAAATATGTAGATGTTTACTAGTATTACATTAAAATTTAATTATATGCATCGAATCGATCGCCTAAGATATATTTTCAGCTAAAATATATCGATATAACGATTCTAAATTGTGTAAATGTTTGTACCTAGTCAAAATGCCTTGATATGGAATAGATCAAAGTTTTAATTCTAGTATTCTCTTCAAATATAATAAAAAATTATCGAATAATAGTAAAATTACTAGTATTCAGTTAAAATAACCTACTATGAAATAAAAACACCCGCTAAATCTAGTAATCGGCTTGAAGTTAATAATAAAGTAATGAGTTATTGTAAAAATGCGACTAATCAATTCAAATACATTGATATGTCACAAATCAATTTCTAAAAATATTTAATAAGTTGAAATACACAAATATACTATCAAGTTGATATGTAATCCTCAGTATTACATTAAAATTCAGTCACATGCATAGAATTGATCGTGAATTACTTATTTTCAGCAAAAAGATATCGATATAGCATTTATAAATTATTTAAGTCTAGCATTATGTTAAAATACCTTAATATAGACTACATCAAAGTCTAAATGTCAGTGTTCTCTTCTAATACAATGAAAAATCATCTAATTATCGTAAATTGCTAGTATTCAGTTAGAATAACATATTAGACAATGAACCGTTCTTCAAATACAAATACCCGGCTTAAATGCGCTAATATAGCAACGAATAACCGTAAAATTACTGTTATTCAACTGAAATACAAGGATATGTAGTAAATTAAGTCATATATATTATATAATAAGTTGAGATACAATGATATACTATCAAGTAGATTTGTAATTATTGGCAGCTTGTTAAAATTCAATCATAAGCATCGAATCGATAGCCAAATATAGATTTTCAGTTAAAATAGAATGATATAACAATTCTAAATTGAGTAATTGTGAATACTTAGTCAAAATGCCTTGATATGGAATAGATAAATGTTTAAAAGCCAGTAATCCTTCGAAATATGATGAAAAATCATCGAACAATCTCATAACTACTTGTATTCCGTTACAATACATCGATATAATAAATCTAAATTATGTAAATGCCTGTACATAGTTAAAACGCCATGATATAGAATAGATCAATGT
>JAEMOT010003443.1:184674-230212 GCA_019297695.1 Apostasia ramifera
CAATTATATGCATCGAATCGATCGCCTAAGATATATTTTCAGCTAAAATACATCGATATAACGATTCTAAATTGTGTAAAATATTTACCTAGTCAAAATGCATTGATATGTAATAGATCAATGTTTTAATTCTAGTATTCTCTTCAAATATAATAAAAAATTATCAAATAATAGTAAAATTACTAGTATTCAGTTAAAATAACCTACTATGAAATAAAAACACCCTCTAAATCTAGTAATCGGCTTGAAGTTAATAATAAAGTAATGTGTTATTGTAAAAATGCGACTAATCAATTCAAATACGTTGATATGTCACAAATCAATCTCTAAAAACGTTTAATAAGTTGAAATACACAAATATACTATCAAGTTGATATGTAATCCTCAGTATTACATTAAAATTCAGTCATATGCATAGAATTGATCGTGAATTACTTATTTTCAGCTAAAAGATTTTTTTTTCAGCTAAAAGATATCGATATAGTATTTATAAATTATTTAAATGCTAACATTATGTTAAAATACCTTTATATAGACTACATCAAAGTCAAAATGCCGGTGTTCTCTTCCAATATAATGAAAAATCTTATCGTAAATTGCTAGTATTCAGTTAGAATAACATATTAGATAATGAATCGTTATTCAAATATATGTACTCGACTTAAATGCATTAATATAGTAATGAATAATTGTATAATTACTGTTATTCAATTGAAATACAAGGATATGTAGTAAATTAGTATCTGAAAGTATCTATTATGTTTAAATATATGTAGTAAATTGGTATTATGTTGAACCATGATCATATGCATTGAATCGAGTACCAAATATGTGTTTTCTGTTAAAATACATTGATGTATCAAATATAAATTGTGTAATGACAAGTACTAAATTAAAATATCTTGATATGCAACAATTCAGTGCATAAGCACAAGTATTCTATTGAAATGCAATGAACAATCATCGAATTCTTGTATAATTGTCAGTATTCAATTAAAATAACTTGATGTATAATGAGTTATAGTCTAAATTGAAGTATTTAACCTAAATTCATCGTAATAGCCGAGAGAAAGTGAAAAATCACTGCTATTTAATTCAAATACAATGATATGTAGCAAATCAGTCACATATAGTGTTTAATAAGTTCAGATACAACGATATAATATCACGTAAATATGTAATCACTAAAGTTTTATTAAAATTCAATCATAAACATCGAATCGACAACCAAATGTATATTTTCAGCTAAAATAGAATGATATAACAATTCTAAATTGAGTAATTGCGAGTACTTAGTCAAAATGCCTTGATATGGAATAGATAAATATTTAAAAGCCAGTATTCTTTCGAAATATGTTGAAAAATCATCGAACAGTCCCACAACTGCTTATATTCTGTTTGAAAAACATAAATCTAAATTATGTACATTCCTGTACATAGTCAAAATATCATGATATAGAATAGATTATTATCTAAATGCTAGTATTTTTTTTCAAATACGATGAAAAATCATAGAATAGTTGCAAAATTGCAAGTATTCAGTTAAAATAATTTATTTTGTAATCAATCTCCCTTTAGATGCAAGTATTCGACTTGAATTTAATCATAAAGCAATGTGTTGTAAAAATATTATTATTAAAAAAAATGTCA
Organism: Apostasia ramifera; assembly: GCA_019297695.1. NCBI lineage: Eukaryota > Viridiplantae > Streptophyta > Magnoliopsida > Asparagales > Orchidaceae > Apostasia > Apostasia ramifera. Next base: position 186,325 of record JAEMOT010003443.1, read on the forward strand.
TTATTAAAATCAAATACACCTATATGTATCAAATCAATCTCTAGAAATGTCTAATAAGTTGAAATAAACAGATATGCTATCAAGTTGGCATATAATTGCTGGTATTATATTAAAATTCAATCATATGCGTCGAACAAGTACAAGCATTTCAATAATCTAGAAATGTTATATTAATGTCTTTTAGTTGAAAACAAGTACTTGGCTTGATATAGACTGAATAAAGTCTTATTGCTAGCAATCCCCTCAAATATTATGAAAAGTCTTTGAATTATCGTAAAAAGTGCTTGTATTCAGCTAGAATAACTTATTATACAATGCATCGTTCTTCAAATACATGTATTTGGCTTAAATGCTCTAATATAGCGATGAATAATTGTAAAATTGCTACCATTCAATTAAAATACATGGATATGTAATAAATTAGTATCTGAAAATATTTATTAAATTTAAATACATTGATATACTGTTAAGTAGATATGTAATTGCTAGTATAATGTTGGAATATAATCATATGTATCGAATCGAGTGCCAAATATGTGCCTTTTGTTAAAATACATCGATGTATCAAATAAAAATTGTGTAATGGCAAGTACTAGATTAAAATACCTTGATGTGCAATAGTTCGATGTATAAGCACAGATATTCTATTCAAATATAATGAATAATCATCGATTGTTATATAATTGCTAGTCTCCGATTAAAATAACTTGATATATAATAAATCATTTTCTAGATTCAAGTATTTAACCAAAATACTAATTTAATAAATATTATACCAGCAATTACATATCTACTGTTATTATAGATGTTTAGTTCAAGTACAATAATATGTAACAAATAAGTCATACATAGTATATAATAAGTTGAGATACAATGATATACTATCAAGTAGATATGTAATTACTGACAGTTTGTTAAAATTTAATTATAAGCATCGAATTGATAGCTAAATGTAGATTTTTAGTTAAAATAGAATGATATAATAATTCTAAATTGAGTAATTATGAGTACTTAGTCCAAATGCCTTGATATGGAATAGATAATTGTTTAAAAGCCAGTATTCCTTCGAAATATGATGAAAAATCATCGAACAATCTCATAACTGCTTGTATTCCTTTAAAATATATCGATATAATAAATCTAAATTATGTAAATACCTGTACATAGTTAAAATATCATAATATAGAATAGATCAATGTCTAAATGCTAGTATTCTTTTCAAATATGATGAGAAATTAAAGAATAATCGTAAAATTATTAGTATTCAGTTGAAATAACTTATTTTACAATGAATTGCCTCTAGATGCAAGTATTCAGCTTGAATTTAATCATAAAGTAATAAATTATTGTAAAAATATCATTATTAAATTCAAATATATTAATGTGTCACAAATCAATCTCTAAAAATGTCAAATAAGTTAAAATACGCTATCAAGTTGATATGTTTAAAATTAAGTCATATGCATCGAATTTATTACCAAATATTTGTTTTTCAACTAAAAAACATCGATGTAATATTTCTAAATTATTCAAATGCCTGTACTTTATTAAAGTTTGATATAGACTAGGTCTAATTTTTAGCATTTCATTCAAATGTAATGAAAAATTATCGAATTATCGTAAAATTGCTTGTATTTAATTAGAATAATTTATTATGCAATAAATCGTTCTCCAAATGCATATATTCGGCTTAAATATACCAATATAGCAATGAATAGTTATAAAATTATTACTACACAATTCAAATACAAGGATATATAGTAAATAAGTACCTAAAAGTGTTTATTAAGTTTAAATATATTAATATACTATCAAACAGATGTATAATTGCTGGTATAATATTGAATATAATCATATGCATCAAATCGAATGCTAAATATGTGTCTTCTGTTAAAATACATCAATATAATAAATATAAATTGTGTAATTACGAGTATTAAATTAAACTAATCTGATATGCAATAGTTTGATGTATAAGCGCTAGTATTTTATTCAAATACAATGAACAGTCATTGAATTATTTTATAATTGCTAGTCTCAAATTGAAATAACTTGATATATAATGAATTATTCTCTAAATTCAAGTATTTAACTTAAATCTGTTTATATAGCAATGAATAAGTGAAAAATTGCAGTTGTTTAATTCAAATATAACTAAATGTAATTGCTGAAATTTTATCAAAATTCAATCATATGCATTGATTCGATAATCAAATATATTTTTCAGTTGAATTACATGATATAATAAATCTAAATTGAGCAATTGTGAGTTTTTAGTTAAAATACTTTGATATAAAATAGATATATGTTTAAATGCCAGTATTCTCTTGAGATACGATGGAACATCATCGAACAGTCCTGTAACTGCTTATATTCTGTTAAAATAACTTGTTAGGCAATAATTCACTCTATAAATGCATGTATTTTATTTAAATTTTTCGATATAGTACTAAATAGCTGTAAAATTACGACTATTGAATTCAAATAACTTATACTCATTTCACTAAAGATCAAATTTATCATATGTCGTAGTATGCTTTTGGATGTTTGGGCCGGTCATGTTAAGTGATATATCTCATTCTAACTATGCCTTTTCGGCATGGTATGACACGAAATGAGTTGGCAAATGTCCTTAGTCATTGTGAGTTGCAGTATTGTTATATAGTTTCTTTCACTTTTTTTAAGTCACATGTTGTCTTATTTGCTAATATTTTAGTTTATAATTAATTTGATGGTACTAATCTCTGTTTAGAAGTTAATAGTATTTTAGCATTGATATCTATTGTTGTTGCTATCTTGAATTGTGTTTAACGTAAGACAGCTGCTATTCACAAATTAAAAATACACTTGGTTGATTTCTTATGATGTTGATTTTTAGCTATTTATTTTTGGCACTTAGTTATTTAACTTTTGCTGCTATTTTATTATTGAGTCAAATGCAATGCCTTTGATTTTATAGTCATAAACTAAGAAAATAATCATAAAAAACGTAAATGAGTACAATTTTGAAAAAAAACATATTAACTCTCACCAAGTGGCATGGATGTGAGAGGCAAAAATAAATAAACACAATATATGATTAAATAATTTTCAAAAATAAAATACATTTATTTCTGTAATATTAAAACACTAAATAGAAGGCACATCCTACAAAAGGAAATTGGCATATTCTATTTTCATTGATATACTAATAACATGCTTTTATTCGCATTATAGATAATTGGTGCAAATAATATACATACAGATAATTTGATCAGTTATATATATAACTAAGCCCAAATTGTATAACTAAATTCAAACAAATATATTATTAAATCGAGTGAATTTAATTTGTTTAGATCAATTTTTCAATTTAAATTATTTAATGGACACCCTTAATCATAATCATGTCATTCATTTCAATGTATTAATTAGTCTAGATGAATTGGATTTTATATATAACTTTAAAATACATAATTGAAAAACAAAACTCATGATATGCTAAAGGCGGTATTTGATTAAATATTATTTTTATATTATATTTATAATTAGATGTTATCTGATATATTTATAATATTTTAAAAAATTATTTATAAATATTATTAAATTAAATAATTATTTTTTAAAATAATATGATATATTATTAAGATAATATTAAATTAAAAACCCTTTAATAAAATCTGTATGAATTTTTTTATTGTTGAAAAATCTGTTTGAGAATTATCAAGGCAATTTGGTATTCCTTGGTCGGTTTTCAGAGGTAGCTCACGAATGTTTTTTGGCATGTCACGTGTCAATGAAATATTACTGTCGGAATTAGGGTTTAGGGTGAGAGAGAGAGAGAGAGATTCCTCTGTTCGTTGGCTTCTGAAAGAGGGAGAGAGGTAGCTTCCGCAGTTCGTTGGCTTCGAATAAGCAAAACTGGTGGATGGCCGGCGGTTGCCTCCGATTTGACCCCTTCATTGTCATTTATGACCAACCATTCAAATGCTGGAGCTCTCTCTGATGAAACTTTCAGATTGGAATAACGCGGGAAAATCTTGGTTTGTACGTGTTTCTATATTTCCTTGGACTAATTGGAGCATAGCCATCAGCTCCTGTAATTTGTTTTTCACTGTTTGTGCTTGATTGGTTTCTATTCTAAGAAGGATGGGGATTGGACTGCGCACCAAGAAAAGCGTGAGGCTGAAGTCTCTAAGTAAAAGGATGAACAGAAGCATAGAGAGTTTCAGGGGAGATCACTTGGAGGATTCTGATGACGAGGTATTTGAGAAAGTTGAGCAATTGGAGAAAATAAGTGTCAAAGGAAAACACTTGACGCCTGTTCCCAAGCAAGATAAGAAGGTGCTCTGCAGAGGAAATGAAATTGATTCCGAACAGTTTAGAAGGAGAATGAGGAGAGGTAATGTTACTAGGTATGTGGGAGAGGGAAGGAAATCTGTAGTCAGGGGTCGAAATGAATTGGGGAAGGATGTTGAATCCGCTGGAAAGGGCATGGATTCTACTTCAGGATTGCTGAAAAGAAAGCTTGCTAGATGGAAGAAAAGAGATGTTGATGGAGATGATTCTGATTATGAATGCAGTGGGTATAAAGATTCAGAGAGGAGCAATGAAAGAATTAGAAAAGAGGAAGCAGTAAATAAAAAGTTTAGATTTAAAAGGAGTAAGGTTGACATAGAGTTATCTAAATCCAAGTGCGATTTTGTTTCTGAGGATGCAGAAATAGAGAAAAATGGGAAGGGAAAAGGCAAGGAAAATGAAAACTCTGAGCAAAAGCCTGTGAGGCGTCCAACTCGAGTGCTTGACAAAAGTGGTAAGAAGATAAGAGTTCAAAATAAGCCTGGTGAAAATGGATTGATGGCGCCAGCTTTTCCTAAGAGAAGAAAGAGAGCCATCAAGATAGATCCATTTGATATGTCAAATAAAAGATTAGTTGACAGTGACGATAATGGTCAACAAGTTGGTTAGTATTTACTAGAATCCATGTTTTCTTTTGCCTTTTCTTTCATTATTTCTTTGATATTGTACTGTAACATCTGACCTACTTACGGTTTTATTAATATTTTTCATGGAACAATCGTCTGTATCCTTTTCCCGACTTTGATACAATACTAAGTTTAGGAGCATGGCGTAGGTTTTATCTTTATCTTTCTTAGGATGGTTTGATGATCTTCCCTAGTAAAATGTTTCTTGTTTTATGTATTTGAATACATTTTTCCTGGAGAAGATGTTGTTAAGTAAATTCTATAGATGTTGTTAAGTAAATTCTATTTTTGTGTTTCACTATACACATGGTAAAATAATTATATCATTTACGTTATGGTTTTGATACCATAATAAGGCAATAAATTAAACCATTCATATTTTGCGAGCATTACCTATAATTGTTGCTTCTTAAATATAATCTATTTTGTTTCTTCTCAAATACAAGAAAGGGTGCCTCCTGTGATGAAGGATACAAGAACAATTGATGAAAGGTAGAATTGTCATTTATTGATATAAAAGAGCATCCCTGTGGCAAACGCTTCCCACTTTGTGAAGGCAGGGGGGAGTAATCCATTTTGCACAGCTTGTATCTTATTTTTATTAAAAGTCTGTTTTCAAAACTCAAACCCATGATCTTCCGGTCACAAGGAGCAACATTTACTGATTGCATCAAGGTCCATCCTCCATTGGATTTATTGATGTATTGTTAGTAAATGTATTCTAACTCTGGATGATTATAATGGTTTTTTTCCACGAGGATTTTGGATTCATATGACGTTCAAATTGATATTATTTGTTATCAATGTACTTTTTATAATATTTTTAGGCTTCAATACCACTTTGCACTAAGTAGAAATTTCAAATTGGTATAACTTACATTGAAAAAGTGTCACAAATTTGATTTACAAGTCTCACCTTTGTTGTAGCTTATTGCATAGATATTAAAAGTAAATTTTTTCATTTCTTCAATGAATGTCACATCCTCATCAGTCATTTTATTTCATATTAAGAAATCTACACGAAGATAGTTTCTTGATTGATTTTGGCTAGCTTGATTATTTGTCATCTAGATGAACTAGTGGAGAATGTACCTGTAATTTCAAAGAATGGACAATTCCGTGCAATACGGCCAAGTGATGAAATCCTTTCGTTTGTGGAAGATAATGTATCGAAATCAACAATCTTTTAATAGTCATGTTTTCATTTTCATTAGTAGTGTTCATTAATGATATCATTTTCATATTTATTTTATTGTTTATTCATAGCTGCTGGGCCGGAGGCGCTTAATCGAATTGAAGAATGCTGGTTACAATGTCAAGCTTTCTGCTCCCTTGGATAACATACCATTCTCTTCTAGTGAACAAAGAGCAAAGATAGAAGAAAATGTATGATCAGTTTTATTTTTGAAAACTTAATAATTTGTGTTATGCCTTTTTTTAATCTACTAGAGACTTTACTGCTCGATATATTTCAATGAGGAGCTCAAATATTTAACATCTTAGAATAATAGGGGGCAACAGAGTTTCTTATTATGTTATTCAGTTGCATTCACACTTGAGCTTTTGGCCCGCTGAATTGTGTTTATGATCATTTGAATGGAATTTATGTTTGTTAGGTATTCAGGAATAAGTTGGAATTCTTTGCCGCTGCAAAGGTTTCCTCATCTTTCCCCCCAACTGCAATTCCAGAGATAGCATTTGCAGGTCTGTAAATGAAATAGATCTTGAGTAGATATATACCTTGAATGCAGCTAGTAGATTATTTGCAACATTCTTAGCTTTTATTCTTGATGCATCTATCTGCTGTACTCTGTGGCTCTTATAACAAGGATGTGGGCAATTAAGATAGTTTATTTTTCATGAGTTCAAAAGCTGCTTTAAGCAATTGTAAAGTTGTTTGTGTGGTAACTATCTTCACTTGTCACTCAAATGGCTGCCATTGCCTGTATCACCTGACTAATTTTCTGCCGTTCTATCTTGTTTTTGGTTTTATCTTTTATCTTTTCATTGCTTCTTTTCTTGTCAGGAAATTCATGTTGACTTGCGGACATATTTTTTTTTCCTTTTCCTTTTTCTTGACATGTTTTTGCCATGCCTTACCTGATATAGGAATAAATATTGCTGCTAAATTACAGGTCAAAATAAAGTTTTTTTTGCTAGTCTATGTAAGTTTGTGGGATGAAACTCCAATTTACATTCGCTTTTCCTTTTATGTATTTATTTATTTATTTTTATGTTGCTTCACTTTGTCCATGAAAAGTCCATGTTTTTAGAATAAAGCTGATAATGATGCCGAGGAGGATGATTTGTGCATGAGGAAAAAAGTCAGTTCAGTGCTAATGATCACTGGATCAACTTGTTCATGATCTTTTTGGGCTCATTTAGGTAGGTCAAATGTTGGAAAGTCATCACTGATGAATGCGATTACTAGACAATGGGGTGTGGTGAGGACATCGGATAAGCCTGGTTTGACCCAGGTACCATTGAGGTTTTTATTCCGAAAACATGAAAACCATATTGTGGGATACAGATCAAAATAATTATCTTTTGAGCTTACATCTCAGACTATCAACTTTTTCAAGCTTGGGCCAAAGCTTTGCTTGGTCGATTTGCCTGGATATGGTTTTGCATATGCGAAGGAAGAAGTCAAAGAGGCTTGGGAGGAGCTTGTGAGTATCTATTGAAGAGTTCTGAATCTATTTCGTAAATGACAAATTTATTTCCTTTTTTATTTTCAATATTCTTTCTTTCCTGCAAGATGATTGCAAAAGAGGTGACACCTATGATGGATAAGATGAGGGATGTTTATGGTGGTTTGACCATGTCCATTGTCAACCTATAGAGGCTTAAGTAAATATGAGGGAATCCAAATCATGACATTAAAGAAAGGAAGGAAATAACCAAAAATGAATTGGAATGTGATCATAAACGTGACCTTGAATCACCTGCACTCGCAAAGGATTGAAACTTAAATGAAGAAGAGAAATTCATTTAGCCGAGTCCAACTAGCCCATCACCCATGACTGAAGTTTCATTGTTGTTGTTGTTGTTGTGTGGGGGAAAAGCAACCTTATTTTTTATTGAATCAGCTTAGTTCATGATCATGTTGTGGAAAAATGTTCCAAGTTATTTCAATGCTTTAAATACCCCAATTGTGAATTCTTTCGATAGATGTATGCTTATTTCCTACATTAATTTGTATGTGAAGTACCTGCTACTTTTTCTTGAAAGGATGTGAAGTGCCTATTCTCAAAAATGCATTTTCAACTGCAGTTAGATTCTAGATAAAAATTTCGGAGTGATCATGGAGATTAACCCAGTCCAAATTATAAAATGTGAAACCAATTCCAATGTTCTATTAATTGAAATGCAAAACCAAACCAATATAACAGTTAATAAGTAATCAAGCAAATCCCATTTCAATCATTTTATTTGGCTTATGTCCTCTTAACCTTAGGATATGTTGGATTCCTTGCTGAAAATTAAACTAAATTTGTCGAAGCCCAACACGATCTCGGAACCAAGTGATTCCAACTTGAACGTCCTCAGGCATGCGTTCTAAGGAGATAATATACTTTGCATTTTTGCATACCAACTCCTCTATTTTTAACAGGAATTAAGTATATGATGCACAAGTTTGGTGCACTAGTTGCAGTGGTACTCAAAACCTATCCCAGCCAAGCCCATAAATAAGTTTATCCTTAGTTTTCGAAATGCAAAAGATAAAATGGTGCAGCAAGCATTGTTGAAAAATAAAATTGGCTTGAAGAATGACAAAGCCAATTGAGTGTTGCAAGGTCAAATAGTGAATTTAAGGAAAACATATGATTCAATGTTGATTTAGTAGAAAATACTGTAACTTTATATAAAATGGGAAACGGATGATTCAACATTCATAATTGATTATCATGGATTGAGATGAGAACCCATGACATTATATTCTGTTGATTATATGATTCCTGTTCTTGCATAAATTTAGAAAACAAAATGTTTGTTTACTTCAAGAATGGTCACTCCTTGTATTGATTTCAAATAAAATTTTCAGGTGAAAGAGTATGTGTTTACTCGAACTGGGTTACAAAGGGTTTGTCTTCTTGTTGATACCAAATGGGGTTTGAAAGCAAGAGATCAGGAGCTCATTGATTCGATGGAACGGTATATATTGAATTTACAGGAGCTTCGCAGATATGGTCTTGTATCTAGCATTTATATCATAAATTATTCTTTGTAAAAACCTGAGTGTCTTTCCTTTTAACGTCATCAAATTCTAAAGTGAAACGAAATACTGCACCTCTCTATTTCAGCTTTGCAGATCAACTGATCAAAAGCTTTTGCTGTCACAAGTTTGAATAATATTTTTAGCTGCAATTTTGAACTAGGTGAAGATTGTGGACTTTCATGGGATTGAATTAAGTTCGTTTAGCTTACATGAAATCAGTCCCAAATGATTCCTCTATGATCCCATTTACTCATCATGATTTTCTTTCATAGCTATTAAAAGCTTAAGTCATGTCAACGATCTGTAATTGTTTTATAGCAAATTTCAAAATTTTGCATGGTAAAACTTATTGTTTCAAAAGCTATATTAACAATAAACGTATAAATGAAGAATGTCCTCTCTTGGCAGCGTCATAAATCTACTTTTAGCACAGATGTACCAGATTGAATGCACCTTACCCATTGATTGTTTCATTGCTCATTTTCCTTTAGGTCCAAAACACCTTATCAAATTGTCTTAACAAAGACTGACTTGGTCTTCCCCATTGATGTGGCCCGCCGTGCTATGCAAATTCAAGAGGTAAGATATCAAGCACTATCAATCCAACATGTTAAAAAGATTGCCCAATTGTTTCTTTTCTTTCTTATTTATTTTATTCTTTTGGCAGGATCTGAAGAAGAACAAGTCAATTGTTAACCCTTTGGTTAGTTTTCTCTCAGTTTCATATGAATATATAGTCCAGTCAATATATATATTGGAATGATTCTATTTTCGATTATATTTGCAAGGATAACTGTGGCCCTTAATATTGCTGCTAATGGTTATCTTGATAACTACAGATGATGGTGAGCTCAAAGTCAGGAGCTGGAATCTGCAACCTGAGGACTGTGCTTGCTAAGATAGCTCGATTTGTCAAACCATAACGGTAAAATGAATGCTTACATTTTGTGGCTGATTGGACTATGGTTAGGCTTATATTGGATTTGGCAAACATTGGGAGAATCACGTCCACAGCATAATTTTTTTCCTAATTACATTATTCACACCATAATCTAAGTATTTTATATTGGATTTAGTTAAACTCGCGCACAAGCTTAACTAGGACTCATAGTTTATGACTCTTTTTTGCATGTATCTTATATTTCAAATTTGCTTTTGATGGGTGTACACCTGAAGAATTATCTCATATTGATAACTAATAATAATATGGTACTTGATATACAAGTGATAGCTCTTACCCACTAGTTTAGGCTTTTGGGTTAATAGTATCGATGTACTTGTGTATTGGGCCCCAACTTGGGTCCCCATGTATTTTTCCCTTAACAGGTGGTACTTTCATGGGTTCCTTGTGTTGAGTGAAAATCCAAGAGCCGGCAACTCCCATTGCAGCTCCCATTGTAGCTCCAAGTGGTTGAGTTGACTATTAATGTAAATGCACTTAATGGGTTAAAATGACAAATTAGATTGGAAATGGGCAATGTGGTGGATTCTCATGTGGGGGAGATTGTTGGATATATACACAGGAATCTAAAGAGAATTATTCCACATGGGCTGCCAACATTAAGTTGTGATACTTGATAAATGAATGATGATCTTTACCCCTAGCTTAAGCTTTGGGTTTAATGGTGTTTATTCACTTGTCTATTGAGCCCACTTTGAGCCCCTAGGTATTTGGTATTTCTACTCTAACAGCTTTTATCTTTTGATGTTAACTTATATCATGCTTAATTCTGGCAGGAAGTTTTGGAGTTTTATTGTTGTTGCTGGCCGTATTTTTGATGCTGGATTCCTACGAAATCTGGTAAAGTCTTGTTCTTATGCATATATTTGATTAATATCAGTGCTCCTAGATAAAGTTTTTCATTGTCAAACTCGCAAGTCATCATAATATGTGGGTTTATTTTACCGATAAATATGATACATTTGATTTGCCAAAATTTCAAAATCACAGGTTTATGTCTGATGGTTTGATTGAAATTAACTTTTGGATTTTTTTGAAAGAAAAAACTTATTTTAACTGCTTGCATATTATGAACATTCAAAGTGAATATCTGAAAGAAAATCTTGTTTTGAGACTTTCTAATAGTATTGGATGTAAACAATAATTGGTGAAAATTGCTTCTTGTTGGCCCAAAGGCTTCCTAAGAGGAGGATGAATTGGGAATAAATAAAACTAATTTACTACAACAATAACAACAGCAGCAGCAACCAAGCCTTAATCTCATTAGGTGAGATCGGCTACATAAATCTTTTGTTTTCATTACGCTCTATCAATTACCAGATTCTTATCTAAGTATAAGTAACTAAGATCACTCCTTATATTTTCTTGTCATGTCTTCTTTGATCTCTCTCTTCCTCTTTGTACATGGGCAAGATCCAATAGTTTGATTTTTTTAACTTGAGCTTCAACTGGCTTACGATTATATGTCCAAACCATCTAAGTCGACTTTCTCTAAATTTATCCTCAATTGGTGCAACACTAACTTTCTTTCGGATATACTCATTTCTCATTCTATCCTTTCGTGTGTATCCACACATCCATCTTAGCATTCTCATTTCTGTAATATTTATTTTATTTATATGTTTCCTCTTTACAGGCCAGCATTCAGTATCATATATCATCGCTAGTTTTACTATAGTTTTATAAAATTTACCCTTAAGTCTGGATGAAATTTTTCTATCACACAACATATTATAAGCATTTCTTCATTTTACCCATCCTGCTTGAATCCTGCTAATAATGTCATTATCTATTTCGCCATCATTTTGAGTGATTGATCCAAAGTATCTAAAACGCTCACTTTTTTTGAAAAATTGATCACCAATTGTCACATCTCTAATATAAGTATTTCTTTCTTGACTAAATGTGCATTCCATATATTCAGTTTTTAATCTTCAGAGATAAAAATCTTTAGATTTTAGAGCATTCCTCCAAAGTTCGAGTTTTGCTTTAACTCCCTTTTTAGTTTTCTTAACAAGAATAATATTATCTGCGAAGATCATACACCAAGGCACTTCATCTTAGATATGTCCAGTTAGGACTTCCATAATCAAAGTAAAAAAAGATACGAACTTAAAGCCGAGCCTTGGTGTAATCTAATTGTAATAGAAAAATTTGTAGTCAAACATTCTTATGTCTGAACACAGGTAATAATTTTTTATACATATTTTTAATAACTTAAATATAAGCAGTACAAATCTTTTTTTTTTCTAAAACTCTCAAAGTACTTCTCTTGAGACTTTATCATAAGTTTTTTTTAAATTAATAAAAACTAAATGTAGATTTTTTCTCTTGTTAAACTACTTCATTAAACTTCTCAATAAATGAATAGCTTCTATAGTAAATCTATCTTGCATAAAACCAAACTGATTCTCTAATATCTTAGTATTATGGTATAACCTATGTTCGATTACCCTCTCCCAAAGTTTTAAAGTACGACTCATTAATTTAATTTCACTATAATTGGTACAATTCTGTACATCGCTTTTATTTTTGTAAATAGGTACCAATATACTCTTTTTTTATTCATTTGGCATCCTTTCAAAATCATATTAAACAATCTAGTGAGCCAAGAAATTCCATCATCTCCTAAACAATTTGATCCTACTGCTTTTTTATACTTCATCTTCTTTAAAGCTTTTCAGACTTTATCTTTTGATACGTCGAATGTAAGAGTAATTTTTTACTTTCTTTTGGGGTGCTGAGTTCGGTAAGATCAATTGAATTTTCACAACCTTCCTTAAAAAATTGTTGAAAGTAACTCATCCATCTATCTTTGATTTTTTCTTTCATGTAAAATACTTTTTGATTTTCATCTTTAATACATTTTACTTGAGTTAAGTATTTAGTTTTTTTATCTCTTATCTTGGTCGTCTTATATTGTCTTCCTCCTTTTGTAGTGTTTAGTTTCTTATATAAATTCTCTAGAGTCATATTCTTTGCATTATCGACTGCTTTCTTAGATTCTCATCAAGTCACTTTATATTTCTCCCACTTATTCTTATTTTTGTTTTTAAACCAATCTCTATGACAAATCTTTTCTCCTTAATTTTTTCTTATACATCATCTTTCCACCAGCAAACATCTTTATTATTTAGAATCATTTGTTTGCATTCTCCTAGCATTGTTTCCTGCAGGTACGAAATATTAATTTTTTTATGAATCATAATATCCACTAATTCCATTAGCTTGCCCATCAGGCTACCTATATTCTAAGTTCCTAATCTAATCCTACTGATTTGAGTACTAGTATAATGGACTAGTTTTTTTACCTGCATCCGTCCATGATGTGGGACTCTTGCTCACTTTTCACTACACCTGGGCACCGATGCAGCGGCCCTTGCCCATTTCTCACTGTATCAGACAATATTACACGTCATTTCTAGGGAACGTCTTTGCTTTAGCGCAATTTTCTAAAGGATTCATGTCATGATTGATTCAACAAGTTTTACGCTGACTGTCGACTGCCTAATGCAACCCTCCACATTTCTCATCTGGGACTTAGGACTCGGCAATAGCGCGTTAAATAAAATTAATTTACTAAGTAAATATAATAAAGATAATCAAAAACTGGGAAGATGATTAATTTTAGAAATTGGTTAGCAACATAGAAAATGAGCAATAAAACAGAGAATGCAGAACAGATGATCAATTTCAGAAATAAAACAGCAGTGAATAAGCAATTAAAGTAAAGAATATAATATAAATGATCAATTTTAATAATAGACTAATCAGCACAGCAAATGAACAACAAAAATAATTTATGTATTTATATGTATGAAAATATTAATTTGAGCAGAATTTAAATCAGATTTAAGTGGAGTATATCAATTTTACTACGATCATACTAATGAAGCACGCAGAGATTTATAGTGATTCGGCTCCCCGCCTAGTCCACTCCCACACTCTTCAAATGAGAGTTTACACTAATCCATACCAGCTTTTTACGGGAATCAAAGTCGAATAAACCCAATATAAATCTCACGACTTTTTACAAGAACCAAAGCCGAACAAACCTACACAACTACAATCTCCATACAAGGAGAATAACAAAAAAAGAAGAGAGTTTGCTAGACTAGCTAGCTTAAATTATAATTTTAAATAAAAAGAAATAATACAATGAAGAGCTCTATGCATATACAAAGTTGCTAAGGAAACACTCGAATAGATCTGAGAATGGCACGTATAAGAAAATAGTGACTAAAAATAGATTTAAGAGATTAGAAATGAATATCACTACATGTGCTTTCAATAATAATCAAAAATAAATTATAACCAAGAGTTTTGAGTAGATCGCAGCAAGTAAAAACATGAAAACTCAAGGTTCACAACAAGACGCAGTAAAAAACAGCAAAAAAGAGTAATTTTAGAGGCTGGGAAAGAAAGAATCAGAGAAAAAATGAGCTTTTTTTACTTGAACAGCACCACAAGCTCCTTCCTTAAGATCTCCTTCAAAAGCTTTGTAAGTATGGCCGTAGGAGAGTGAAAATCGATGAGAGCTAGAGAGGAGAAGGTGAGTTTGTTGCCAGAAAAAACAGAGAGCTTAAGCACATAAAGAAAAACAAGTCCAAGTTGTATCCGTCGGAAAGAAAGGGAGACAACTTCTCTTAATTTTTGATTGAAAGCATGTCGCACCAGCCAACACAACGGAGACAATATCAAGTGGAGTAAAATAAAAAAAAAAGTCACACCTCAATTTTTAATGTAATAGCCATCACAAATATCAATTCAAAGCTAAAACGGTCAGCTCACAAGCCAAAAATTTTATGGAATAAAAAGGCACAAAAATACAAAAGAATGGTATGAAAGTACTCCAATTAGGATTAATATGGCCCATTAAGTATTTTAGATAATATACAAGTATTATCTAATGGATTATGCGCTGCCACATAACAAAAGAGTGGATGCAAAATTTTCAAGTAGCCATATAGGCTTCTATCATAAGCATAAATTTGAGTTAAGCTAAACCATAATCTAACCTAACATATAATAAGGGTTTGTTTGGTTGGAGGATAAATTTGGGTAAGGAAAGAGAAAATATTTTATTTTATGGAGTTGATGGGAAAGAAATTTATTTTAATATTGGAAGGTGCGTAGGATGTGATATAAAGTTGATTTTAAGGTTGAAATTTGTGTTGGATGTGAAATAAAGTTGATTTTTAAGGTTGAAATTTGTGTTGGATGTGAAATAAAGTTATTAAAATTTATAATAAATTAAAAATATTATTATTATATTTTTTTGTCCAATTTGGGGCATTTGCCAAAAAAAGGCCTAAGTAATGAATTTTGAGTTAAACTTCAAACTCCAATCAATTGATTGAGTGAGCTACATTCTCAATTCAAATTACTTAAAATAAATAGGTTGTTGAGGTTTTAGCTTCACAACTAATTAAAATAAATACGAGAAAAAATAAGTTTTTCTTAACTAGAAAACTAAGCGGAAAAATGCGAGTAGACATCTTGGCAAATATACACATGCTTACATCCTAGAGAAATAAAATAAAATTATAATAGTAGCTCTTAATCTCTTGAACTTAAATTCTTTTGTTTTTGATGAGGAAATTATCCTGTAAGCACACTTAAGACAAAAGTTAGTACAATAATACTAAAGTAATTGGTATTATTAAAATCAATAGAATTCAACAATCTCTTTTTTTTTTATAATGGCAATTACTTTAGTGTGCTAAGTATGGAATCAATGAGATATGCAAATAAATAACTCTCCCTTAACAAAATACTAGAAAATTGAATGCAAGCCTTAAGTGAAGTGGTGGTGAATTTTAAAAGAATGTGAGCATGTAAGTAAAATAGCTCACCCCCTTAATTGATGCATTCTATTATAAAAAAAATCTCAATAAATAACAGAGCAATCATGCAGAGCAATTGAGAAATAAACATCGGTGAAGCAAAATATATAACTAATAGGATCAAATGATTTAAGCAACTACTAACATGAAAGCTAGCAATAATATAATAATAAGATGTTAGCCACACAGTATAATCACGAAGGTAACCATCCGAGAACAAATTAACAATATGCATATGATGGAAATATTTGCGCACTAATTTACCTTTCTCCCCCTTTAGCATCATCAAAAAGGTACCAAGTGGACGAGATGCAAAAATAGATGTTCAGTCATACACAAATCTGAAAGAAAACATATAGACCATAATTAATTGACATAGTAAAAGTAAATAAAAGTCATGCCCATGTAGAAATAAGAGTCCTGCAGAAAATCATTCTTCACTGGAGGAAGACCTAGATTCTTCAAATATTAAGTTGATGGTAGCTTTTAACTCAACTAGAGCAGTGTGTTGAGAGTTAACACCCCGGTCTAAATCCACCATAAGTTCAGTAAGTGCATCAAGCTTGGCCTGCAATTGAAGAATGTTCCTTTGTTTTTCAAAACAAGTATCCTCAATTTGTTGAATAGAATCAACAATAAAGCTAGCAAATTGGGGGGTAAAAAGTGAAGGTGCCGGAGCAAAAAAGAGGAAGTATGAAAAATGAAGGTGGGTTTGGGTTATCGTAACTTGAGGCTATTCATAGAAAAAGTGATAGTGTTTGAAACCCTTTTTCAGGTTAGATAGATCAATCTCATGAATAGAGCTGACATAGTGAGAAATAATATTTCCAAAATAAAGATTTCTCAAATAGGGACTCAACTGAAACATAAATTTAGCTATTATTAGCTGATGAACGATAATTTCTACAATATCAAGGGTTCTTTTCTGCAGAAGATGATAGACTAGTTTGTTGAATATTGGTCCAGCTGTCTTTATGCCCTTGAGTTTGAATGAAATATTCCTAAAGGATTCTACAGATGATTCTGGCTTGATCATTACATGCATTGAGTTTTTTAACAGTCCAGCCTAGTGACTGTTTTTTCTCGCTAGGAGGATTAAACTCTAGATCAAAGCCTAAAATCTCTTCTATATCACTAAAGGTGCTAGGATTCTCTTGGAGGTCAGAAATAGTAATGAATTGTCACAAGTAGAGAACTCAAAAAGGAAATAAGATCTCAATGATGATGAAGGGGTGACCTAGAACAATGGTGGATAGTGATCTATTTTTCATGTCAAGCATCAGATTGGCATAGAAGTGCCTCACAACCTTAGGATACCAAGGAGTGAGACAGGACATCCACTTAGCCCATCCATATAGATCAATAACCTCATTCACATTTATAAGATGTCTGTGAATTCATTACTAGAATGAGGATATCAAAATTCTTTTAAAAAATGTTTGTACATTAGAATTTCGAAATATAACACCAATAGGCACAGATTCCTCATCAGAGATACAAATAGAATCAACATCACCTGAGAATTTGGAAGGAGCCTTCGAAATAACTGATTTTCTACTTCGGGTCCTCAGCCTCTGCTTCAGGCTGGACTGAGCGGGAGGAGGTTCAAGTTTAGCCTTCTTCTTCTTCTTGGGGGGAGAAGAAGAGGGTTTCTTCCATTTTTCCTTCCGCTGTGTTCGAGGCCTAGGATGGTCAGAGAAGATGGCAATAGTAGTTGAGGCTTGAGGCGACCTCCTTTAGATGGCTGAAAATCCGACTCAAAAGAATCAGGAGGTGAAGAGGCGCTGTCGAATGAAGGTGAAGGAGGAGGAAGTGCACAAAGTTCAAGTACAAGAGCAGAGAAAAGAAGGGACCTTGCTTAAAACAGTTGCTCAGACTCGCAAAACAGTAGGAGGCGATGGCAGGAACCCTGGCTTGGTGAAGGGTTAGGGAGAATAGCAAGAAAGGGGAAAGATGACAGCCTTTCTCCCCTCAGCGCCGATGCAACAGGGATAGGAGTGCGACGTGATTGGGAGGAACCGTCGAAACCCTAGCTCCTTGTGGTTTTCGGCGGGCAGGAAGGATGGAGGCTGCGAAGCCCTAACCTGATCCTTCAGCAACGATTCAGCAGTGTGAAGAGGGCGACAAGATGGGAAGGCGCCAAAACCCTAGTTCCTAGGGATTTTCGGCAATGCCTGATGGAAAGAGAGGAGAGGAGGCGGTGCACGCTGGTTCGAACTCCCAAACGCACGTGATAGTGAGAATATGATGGATTAAATTAATTAAATGTTATTGAGTTGAAATTGACCCAATAACTCATTAACTTGAATAAACCTGTGACCTGCTACAATTGGTCGATTTTGGAAATCTGCCGAACTGCTCGAGAATTTGGGGCTAGCTAAGACTTAAGCAGTAAAATGATATTTCACCATCAAAATCAATAGAAAAACTTAGGAAATAATATTTGATCACAAATTAAGTGAAAATATAATATTATGATTAAGAGCTTGTCGATTATATAAAATTAAACATTTTGAAATATTTGAATTAATAAACAAAATTGTAAAATGAAATGAATGAATATATTCGTATTTTCATGACATATTTAAATATAGCAATTAGAGATAAAAACCATCAAGCATACCAATTTGCCTTATGATGAAATAGAATCTTTCCTCGTACAAGATTTGGTAAATATATCTGCAAGCTGAAGTTTAGTAGAAATGTATTCCAAAGTAATATCACCCTTGTCAACATCATTACGAATAAAATGATATTAAATATCTATGTGTTTAGTTCGTGAGTGTTGAATTGAATTATTTGTTAAACAAATAGTACTTGTATTATTGCATTTGATAGGAATGTGGTCTAAATCAATACTATAGTCAAGTAATTGATGTTTTTGCTAAAGTAGTTGTGCACAACAACTATCTGTTGCCACATATTCTGCTTTGGTCGTCGATAGTGCAATGGAATTTTGCTTGCAATTAGACTAAGACACAAGTGCATTGCTAAAAACTTGACAAGAGCCACATGTGCTTTTACGATCAACTTTACAACTCGCAAAGTCAGTGTCGGAGTATCATATTAAATTCGATGTGTTTCCTTTCAGATACTAAAGACCAAGTGAGTGTGTGCCAATTAAATATCTAAAGATCCGCTTAACTGCAGTTAAGTGAGATTCTTTAAGAGATGACTGAAAACGAGTACACATGCAAAAATTAAAAATAATATCTGGCCTACTTGCAGTTAAGTAAAGTAATGAACTAATCATACTTTGATAGAGCTTTTCATCTGTATTTTTATCTTTTTCATCTTCATCCAACTTTGTAGATGAGCTCATTGGGGTAGCAATGTGCTTTAACTTGTTCATGCCAAACCTTTTGAAAAGCCCTTTTGAAAAGCTCTTTCGTGTATTTGCTTTCACAGATGAAAATACCATTGGAAAGTTATTTGATTTGTAATCAAAAGAAAAAGTTAAGTTCTTCGATCATGCTCATTTCAAATTTTTTAGACATACATTTAAAAAAATTCTTCATACAAGTACGTATTAGTAACACCAAAAATAATATTAACATAAATTTGTACTATTATGAAACTTTCAATATATTTTCTTATAAACAGTATTGTATCAACTTGACCCTTGATACAACCATTGTCTACAAAGAATTTGCTTAATCTCTCATACCAAGCACGAGGTGCTTGTTTCAAGCCGTATAAAACTTTTTTGAGTTTAAACATATGATTCGTGAGAATTGATAAAACTGGGTGGTTATTCAACATAAACCTCTTCGTTAATGAAATCGTTAAGAAATGCACTTTTGACATTCATTTCAAATAATCGAAAATTTCTGTAACAAGCAAATGAAAGCAAAAGGCGAATAGCTTCTAATCGAGCAACGGGTGCAAAGGTTTTCTCAAAATTGATCCCTTCGATTTGAGTAAATCTCTTGGCAACCAAACGAGCTTTATTACGAATTATAACACCGGAATCATCAAGCTTATTTCGAAATTCTCATTTTGTATCAATAAAGGAATGATCTTTGGGATATGGTACAAGTTCTCAAACATCATTCCTTTAGAATTGTTCTAATTCTCCCTGCATAGCAAGAATCTGAAACTTATCATTTTCGGCTTCTTCAAAAGTTTTTGGCTCAATTTGGGAGACAAGGCGGAGTGAATTACCTCATATTGGAAGAAAACTTTAGTGCGTACTCTTTGTGATGGATCTCCTATAATTAATTCTAGTGAATGAACTTTCTTAAATTTTAATTTTTTTAGCAAATTCAATTTATCAGCACTTTCTTTCTTTCCGTATGTGTGTCCCCTATCATGATGTGGTTCTTCTTTAGCTTTTGATTCGCCACCTTCCAAACTTAGCTTTTCAAGGCCTGTACTTTCAACAAGATCATCATCTCTCCTTGGAGAGTATGCATTAGACTTATCAAATTCTACATGAATGGATTCTTCAACCAACAAAGTTATGTCATACACACGATAGGCTTTGCTAGTTGAGGAGTATCCCAAGAAAATAGCTTCATTGAATTTTGGGTCAAATTTACCTAAATCATCTTTATTATTATTTAACACAAAACATTTACAATCAAATGTGCGAAGGTGAGAGATGTTCGGTTTTCAACCATTCTATAATTTATAAAGGGTCTTCTTAGTATTGAGCGAATAGCAACACAGTTCACAACATAACAAGTTGTATTTACCGCTTCAACTCAAAAATACTTTGAAAGTCTTCCCTCGTGAAGTATGGATCGTGTCATCTCAATAAGAGTTCGGTTTTCCTATTTACAACCCCATTTTGTTGAGATGTTTGATGGGCCAACAAATTATATGAGATGTCACGTCTTCACAAAAGGATTCAAACCATTTATTCTCAAATTCGCCACCATGGTCACTACGAATGAATAAATCATTAAAACTTTTTTCATTCATAATGCGCTTGTACAAAGATTTAAACCAATCAAATGCATCACGCTTATGAGTAAAAAATAATGTCATAAAAATCTAGAGTAATCATTTACAAAAACTAGACAATATTTCTTACCACTAAGACTAAGGCCTCGTTTGGTTCGAGGCAAGCTTTTTGCCTAACATAAATTTCAATTATAAAAATCAACTTTATTTTACATTCAATACAAATACGAATATTAGAATTGAAACTATTTTACATTTTACACACTTTCTAATAGTAAAATAAATTTCTCTCCCATTAAACTTAAAAAATAAATTTTTTTTTTCATGTCCAAAAAAAAAATTTGAATCAAACGAGGCCTAAGAGTTCTATTAGGACCAAATATGTCCATATGCAAGATCTCAAAGGACTTAGATGATGTAATGGCATGCTTTGACTTAAAACAATTTCTAGTTTCCTTTCTTAGTTAACATGCATCACATAATCTATCTTTCTCAAATGCAAAACTAGGGAGACTTTTAACAAGATTCAGTTTAGAAATTTTTTTAATGGTATGCATGGTGGCATGACTTAGCCTTCTATGTCATAGCCATGAATCATTAGTATATGATGCTAAATATTTTACATCATTACAATCAATAGAGCTCAAATCTACTTGATAAATATTGTTAAATCTAGAATCAGCAAATATAACACGATCATCATATTTAATCAAGCATTAAGAGGTATTGAAGGAAATTTCATATTTATTATCACATAATTGAGAAATACTAAGAAGATTATTAGCAAGCTTATTAACCAAACATACCTTATCAGTAAAAGTAGTAACATTTTTATCGACTTTAAGTTATGTGTTTCTTAGTATTGTCGTCAAAGGTCACAAAACCTTCATTCCTTAGTTTTAGCGAGGTGAATTTTGATTTATCTCCGATCATGTAGCGTGAACATCCGCTATCTAAGTACCACATGCCTCTACCGGTCCCTATGTAGAGACATACATATAAAGGAAATCTTAAGTTTTGATTTTAGGTATCAAAATGCATTTTGATTCTAAAAGATTAGTTGCAATTGCATTATTCATATGTGATGTCTTTAAAAATTTATGCATAAGATGTGCATTTAGATGTAAGTATAGATCTTCTAATCATGCAAGTATGTGCAATATGATCATTTTTATTGCAGAAATTACATACAATATAAGGCATAGCATACATGTGAGTACGGGATATTGTATGATAACTATTTTTAGTATGAAATTTATTTTTGGGGTAATTCCACTTAGACACCTGAGGTTTACTCAACTTGCCACGCAGGCCTACAATTTTGAAAACATGTCAGACAGGTCTCCAAAACTTATGGTATAGGTCATTGTGGTCTTTAATATTTATAAAAAGCTTCCAATAAGGTTCAATTAAACATCTTTCGTAAACATTCCGTTAAATCATTGATTGTCAAAATTTTAATTAAAAAATCATAAATATTTTTTAATGTGAAATTACAATTGTACCCCAGTCGAGCGTCGGAGCTCAAGCTGCCGGCAGCGCGCGGGCGCCAGCGTCCGAGTGCAGGTATAGGAGTGCGATAGGGATAGATGTAGCCTATGAAGCACGGACACTTCTATTTTGCATGAAGTGTTGTGTCGGATACTGTTTAGGACACGAACACAGGGGGACACCGTGACACGAATTTAATAATATTAAAAAAAAAATCCGACACTCCTCAGACACGCTGGGATATTTGAGGACACGACGGGACACTTTCTGACACGACTGGACATTTATGCGGGATACTTTGGACACTTATTTTAAAAAATTATTTTAATTTTTTATTACAAAATTATATTTAACTAAATTGCGAAACTTGCTCCTCCCGCACGGCGTCCCGAACACTGTGACTGCTGCGAATCTGCTCCTCCCACGTCGCGAATCATCGGCCAGCAGCAACACTCGCGTCGATCGTCTCCTCTTCCTCGCGCTCTTGCCGCAGATCTCGCGGCTTGCCGGCTCCTATTTCTCGCGCTCTCGCCGCAGATCTCGTGGTTCGTCGGCTCCTCTTCCCGGAGCTCTCGCCGCAGTCGCCTCGCGTGGATCATCTCTCGCTACTCGTTAGCTTCTCCTCCTCGCGCTCTTGCCGCAGCTCTCGCAGCTTTGGCCTCGCGTGGATCAACTCTCGTGGCTCTTCAGCTACTCTCTTACGCGCGATCCCTCGACCTCGCCTTCCTCCTAACCTGCGCACGTCGCTGGCCACGATCGCTGATCATCCTCACTTCTCCTTCGAGACACTGAGGTAAACCGCACACTCTGCACTACGTCGACCCTCATAGGATTTTTTTTTTCTTTACTGTCGCTAAATTTTGACTTGCTCTGCTATTTCCCTTAGCTTGCCATTGTTGCATGTTTGCCCTGTTTTAGATGTTTTGCTCTTTCCTGAAGGTTCACAGCTTCTGAATTGGTTCTGCTTATTATTATTACTGAGTTGATGTTCTACTTATTGTTGGTTTTATCATGAACTTATGATTAGTCATTTTTATGTTGAACTAATCCTTTTCTATTTGATTTATTCACTGGATTTATCATGTATTTGTCATGGATAAGAATAAATATGACTATAGTTTATATCTAATTTGATTCTTAAGAAAATTTACAAATGTTTCAAGCTGAAGAATCCTAAGCTACTGATAACACAGTTGAGAATGATTTTTATCCATTATGAAAATATGTAACAAAGCTTAATAGCCTTGGACATGGTGGTGGTAACAAGTTTAAATGTAACTATTGTCATGCTGTGCTAAGCGACACATATTCTAGAGTAAAAGCATATCTGTTAAAATTATCAGGATCTGGGATTCAAGATGTCCTAAAGTAAAAGATCATGAACTTGTTGAAATGCAAAAAGTTAGATGAACAAACGAAAAAAGTAAAGAAGAATGCCCAGATAAGAAAAGTGTCTCTTCCATGTGTAGCACCTACAAGAGCTACTTCAATGGCTTTTGGTGCATCATCCAGTGGATCTAATACACAACGAATGGAGACATTTGAGCTCAGGAAAAGAAAAACAAAAGGGGAATCATCTATTGAAAAAGCCTTCAATATACAAGCAAGAGAACAATTGAATGAAGCTGTTGCTCGAACTTTCTATTCATCGAGTTTGGCTTTTCATCTAGCAAGAAACCCATATTGGGTTGATATGTTGAAGATTGCTACAAGTACTACAATTCTAGGTTATGTACCTTCTGGATACAATAGCTTGATGACAATTCTTTTGCAGAAGGAGAAGGCCAACATAGAAAGACAACTACTGTCTATTAAGGAAATGTGGTGTTTAAAGGGAGCTACAATTGTCTCCGATGGGTAGTCTGATGTTCAAAGAAGACCTCTAATTAATTTTATGGCAGTTTGTGATGGTTTTCCATTGTTTCTTACTGCTGTAAATTGTAAAGGAGAGTGTAAGGACAAACACTTCATTGCTTCTTTAATGAGATCTGTTATTATGGAGGTTGGGCTAAAAAAGTTGTCCAAGTCATTACTGATAATGCTCCTGTGTGTAAAGCTGCTGGAGCATTAATAGAGGAACAATTTTCTCATACTTTTTGGACTCTTTGCGTTGTCCATACTCTAAATTTGGCACTGAAAAATATATGTTCTGCAAAAAATGTTAAAAGCAATGAGATCACATATGAAGAGTGACATTGGATCACAAAAGTAGCAAATGATACAGTTTTTATAAAAAATTTCATCATGAACCATGCTATACGATTAAGCATATTTAATGAACATGTGAAGTTGAAAATGCTGGCTATTCCAGAAACTCGTTTTGCATTAATAATTGTAATGCTCAAGAGGTTTAAAAGAATATTATGATGATTAGTTAATATAGTTGTCTGTGATAAGTGGAGTCCTTATAGGGAGGATGATGTTGAGAGAGCAAGATTCATTAAGGAGAAGACTTGGATGATATTTGGTGGGATAAACTTAATTACATTCTTGACTTTACTGAGCCCATATATGAGATGTTGAGAGCTGCAGATACTGATGTGTGTCATGTCTTTATTTAATATATGATATGTGGAACACTATGATAGAAAAAGTGAAGACAGTCATTTTTAGACATGAAGGAAAAAGTGATACGGAGAATTCTTCTTTCTTCAATGTTGTTTATGATATTTTGATTGAAAGATGGACAAAGAGTAACACTCCGCTACATTGTTTAGCGCATTCATTGAACCCAAGGTAAATAAAATAATTGAAGTTTTTATATTGTCATAATTGAAGTTTTATTATTCACTCTACTATATTAATTTTCCAATCTATATATTTATATAGATTCTGCAGTTAAAAATAGCTTTCTGAGACTCCCAATAGAGTTGCTCCCAATAGAGTTGCTCCCAATAGAGTTGCTCCCAATAGAGTTGCTCCCAATAATGATCCTGAAATACAACAAGAAAGAATCAAATGCTTAAAGAAGCTCTTCCCTGATAATGAAGAACGAAAACTTGTCAATGTCATCAGTGGAGGATACATGTATGTTTGAAGTGGTTGAATTATCACTTGATGAGCCCGAGCTTGAGGTGATGCTATTAGATGATGATGAAGAGGAAAAAATTGGTGATGAAGAAGATACGTGTGGGAATATCAGACTATGAAAATTGATGGATTTTTAATTTTGTTTTCAAACACTTGTTTATTTTAGCATTTGGGTGTGTTATCTTGTTGTAGTTTTGCAATTAACATTTTAACTTTTTTTTATTAGTGAAAACACTAAAACTCGATATGATTTTGCTTGTTTTCTTTGGTGTTTATTTGTTGTGTATAATATTATTGTGAGAAGGTAATTTTGGGCTACTCTCCTACCAATTGTTGTGAGTTGACCGCTCTAATTTTAAGATTGATACTTTATCAATTTTATTTAATATGCATTGTTGTTACTGAATATATAAGTTTTCTTGAAAGATAAAAACAATGGAGATGCAGGGGATTGAACCCCTGTCTCTTGCATGCAAAACGAGTGCTCTACCAATTGAGCTACATTCTCTTTTATTTTTTAAGCTCTACATATAAGTTTTGTTATCATATATCTGACGTGTTCTGTTGTGTCCGTGTTTTATTTTTTAAAAATTTGTTGTATCGCCGTGTCGTGTCCTCGTGTTCTCGTGTCGTGTTTGTGCTTCATAGGATGTTGCTCTAAGAGCAAGATAGTTTAACACAAAGCATTTACAATCAAACACGCGAAGGTGAGAGATGTTCGATTTTCGACCATTCCATAATTCATAAAGAGTCTTCCTTAGTATTGAGCGAACAGTAACACGGTTCATAACATAGCAAGCCGTATTTACCACCTCAGCACAAAAATACTTTAAAAGTCCACGCTCGTGAAGCATGGATCATGCCATCTCAGTAAGAGTTCAGTTTTCCTATTTACAACCCACTTTTTTGAGATGTTTGAGGGGCCGAAAATTATGTGAGATGTCACGTCTTCACAAAGGGATTCAAACTGTTTACTCCCAAATTCACCACCATGATTACTACGAATGGATAAAACATTAAAACGTTTTTCATTCATAATGCACTTGTACAAAGATTTAAAACAATCAAATACATCACGCTTATGAGTAAGAAATAATGTCCATGAAAATCTAGAGTAATCATCTACAAAAATTAGACAATATTTCTTACCACCAAAACTGAGAGTCTTATTAGAATCAAACAAGTCTATATGCAAGATCTCAAAGGACTTAGATGATGTAATGGCATGTTTTGACTTAAAAGAATTTCTAGTTTGCTTTCCTAGTTAACATACATCAAATAATCTGTTTTTCTCAAATGCAATACTAGGGAGACCTTTAACAAGATTTAGTTTAGAAATTTTCTGAATAATATGCATGCTGGCATGAACTATATCATTATTAAATCTTCTGAATAGCCTTCTATACCATAGTCATAAATTACTAGTATATGATGCTAAATATTTTATATCATTATAATTAATAGAACTCAAATCTACTTGATAACATTATTAAATCTAGAACCAGCAAACATAACACAATCATCATATTTGATCAAGCATTGAGAGGCATTGAAAGAAATTTCATATCTATTATTACATAATTGAGAAATACTAAGAGAATTATAAGCAAGTTCATCAACCAAAAGGACCTTATCAATAGAGATAGTAACATCTTTACCGACTTTTTCAATTCCAATTATGTGTTTTTTGGTATTATCATCAAATGTCACAAAACCTCCATTCCTTGATTTTAGCGAAGTGAATTTTGATTTATTTTCGGTCATGTGGCATGAACACTAGCTATCCAAGTTCCACATGCCTCCATCAGTCCCTATATAGAGACATACCTATAAAGAGAATCTCAAATTTTGATTTTAGGTATTTAAATGTATTTGGGTTCTAAGGGGTTAATTGCAATTGCATTATTCATATATGATATGCCTTTAGGAATTTCATGTATAAGATGTGCATTTAGATGTAAGCATAGATCTCTTAATCATGCAAGTATGTGCAACTTGATCATATTTATTGTAAAAGTTACATATAATATGAGCATAGCATGCATATGAGCACGGGATATATTATAACTATTTTTTGCATGAGATTTATTTTTGTCATGAGTAAAAATAGTTTTATTTTTAACAAAAAAATTTAACATATTACATCTAGTTTTAAGAAATTTATTTTCTTTATTCAATCTGCTAACATACATGCTAAGATCATCATTCAACTTAGTAATATTTTTATCATGCAATATAAGCTCATTAATTTTTCTTTTTAATGCATTGTATGAAGATTCACAAAAAAGATATAATTTCTTTAAAAAAAAATTATGTTTTAACTTATCATATTCATCAATAAGCTCAAGCAAAAAAGATTCCAATTCATCATAGGAGAGTGGAGAGTCATTTACCGAATTTATTGCATTTTCTTCATCATCTTCCTTGGCTATAAAACACAAATTGGCTACTTTATCCTTTTCATCACTACTTAAGCTATCATCCGAATTGCTCCTAGTAGCAACCAATGCTTTCTTTTTTTTATCTTTTTGGATTTGAGAAGGGGGCAATTTGGCTTGATGTGCTCAGGCTTGTTGCATTCATAGCAAGTTACCTTGCCTTGTTTGCTCTCTTTTTTGTCCTTGCCCTTGCCTTTGTATGCCTTCTTTTAAGATCGCCGGAAAAGTTGTTTTTCTTCTTCGTAATAGAATTGAATCGCCTTGAGACTGAGGCGATTTCTTCATCTAGCTTTCCTTCATCATCTCCACTAAAGCTTTCATCACTATCGGAAGTAGGTGGAGATGTAGCTCTAAGGGCAAGAGCTTTCTTTCTTTTTGTGCTCTCTTCTTCTTCATTTCTTTCTTCTTTCTTCTCATCTCTAGTTCATATATTGTTAGTGAACCGAACAATATATCAAGCTCTAGTGTGGAGAGATTCCTAGCTTCAATAATGGCCGTCGCCTTCGCATCGTATTCTCTAGGCAAACATCTCAAACTTTTTCTAATAAGTTTCTCATTAGTAAGTCTTTTCAAGAGAAATAAGATCATTAGTAATCTTAGTAAAATGAATAAGCACTTCCTTTATAGATTCCTCCGGATTCAATTTGAACAACTCATAGTAACGAATCAACAAATTTATTTTTGATTCTTTGCCTTGATTTGTTCCTTCATATGTAAGCTCTAATTTAGACCATATCTCATGCTAGACTAGCTGGCTTAAATTACAACTTTAAATAAAAAGAAATAGTACAATGAGGAGCTCTATGCACATGCAAAGCTGCAAGGAAACACTCGAATAGATCCGAAAACGGCACGTATAAGAAAACAGTGAATAAAAATAAATTTAAGAGGTTAAAAATGAATATCACTATGTGTGCTTTCAATAATAATCAAAAATAAATTATAACAAAGAGTTTGAGTACATCGCAGCAAGTAAAAGCATGAAAACTCAAGATTCACAGTAAGACACAGCAAAATAGAGTAATTTCAGAAGCTGAAAAAGAAAGAATCAGAGAGAAAATGAGCTTTTTTCACTTGAAAAGTACCGCAATCTTCTTCCTTAAGATCTCCTTTAAAAGTTTTGCAAGTATGGCCTTGGGAGAGTGAAAATCGATGAGAGCTAGAGAGGAGAACAGATAGCTTAAGCACACAAAAAAAAAATAAGTCCAGGTTGTATCCGTTGGAAAGAAAGGGAGACAGCTTCTCTTAATTTTTGATTGAAAACATGTCACACCAGCCAACACAAAGGAGAATATCAAGTAGAGTAATATATATATATATATATATATATATATATATATATATAGTCATGCCTCAATTTTTAATGTGATAGTCATCACAAATGTCAAATCAAGCTAT
Organism: Apostasia ramifera; assembly: GCA_019297695.1. NCBI lineage: Eukaryota > Viridiplantae > Streptophyta > Magnoliopsida > Asparagales > Orchidaceae > Apostasia > Apostasia ramifera. The sequence goes on from JAEMOT010003443.1 coordinate 215,580, forward strand.
ATAAATAAATTCAAAGCCAAAACGGTCAGCTCACAAGCCAAAAATTCATGGAGTAAACAAGGTACAAAATTACAAAGAAATAGTATGAAAGCACTTCAATTTGAATTAATATAGCCCATTAAGTATTTTAGATAATATACAAGTATTATCTAATGGATTATGGGCTGTCACATAACAAAAGAGTTGATGCAAAATTTTCAAGTAGCATATAGGCTTTTATCATAGGCATAAATCTGAGTTAAGCTAAACCATCATCTAACCTAACATATAATAAGCAGTGAATTTTGAGTTAAGCTTCAAACTCCAATTAATTGATTGAGTGAGCTACACTCTCAATTCAAATTACTTAAAATAAATAGGTTGTTGAAGTTTTAGCTTAGCAACCGAACAAAATAAATATGAGAAAAAATATGATTTTCTTAAGTAGAAAACAAGCGAAAAAATACGAGTAGAAACCTTGGCAAATATACACATGCTTACATCAATGTCTTAGAGAAATAAAATAAAATTACAATAAGCTCTTAATCTCTTGGACTTGAATTTTTTTGTCTTTGATGAGGAAATTAACTGTAAGCACACTTAAGATAAAAGTTAGTATAATAATACTAAAATAATTGGTATCATCAAAATCAATAGGATTAAACACTTCTGTCATGGCAAATTGAACAAGTAGTAAATTACTTTAGTTTTGTGGAGTATGGGTAAAATTTTTTTGAAGCTTCATATTCCTTCATTTTCCACTTAGGTTCTTATTGTTAAAGCATTATTTCTCTTAGGTCCCCTTTTCATGAAGATAATCCGATCTTTTTGCCTTGGTCTTGTTTCATTACTCATAGGTCATAAGTTGTTTGCCTTTTTCTCATCCTTCTTTAGTCATGAGTTATGCTGGCATATTTAATGGCCAAAATTTGATGGTTTTGTCTAATTGGACCACTTTGTATATGTTCTATGAACTTAGAGGCATGTATAGAAGAATATTTGGTGAGAAATATCATAATTGAAATGCTGAAAATTTTGAAGAAATAGATCTGAACATAAAGCAATTACTTGAAACTATCTTATTTTTATTTACCCAATATTCGGCAAGTATAATTCACATCCTTTCCATCAACAAAGAAAATTTATAATTCACACCCTCTAAAGTGATTAAAAATTACAATTTTATCACACCATTTTTTCTCTCTTTTTATTATTCTCTATATTTGGATTTGACTGATAAATGCACTCTTTTTTTGCCAAAAGAAAGTGTAAATACAAGAAGGTGTTCAATTTGTAATTATTAATAATTGAGTGTTTATTATGTAATTAAGACGCAAATGCTCAAGTAGATTGTGGTCAGCATGTATGGTTTCTATTATTTGCTGTTCCTTTACTCCATACCTAATGTAATTGGCTGACTGTTCATAGTTGGATTAGGGGCCTAACCAACCTTTTTATTATCATATAATTGGTCGTTGTATGATAATAAAAAGGTTGTGCCCACCTAGTGGGCTTAAGGCTTGGTTGTTGTTGTATAATTGGTCGTTGTGCTAATCTTGATGACATTAAAAATTCCATTAACTGCTCAACCTACGTGTACCAAACTACTCATGTTGAGACTTGGGTCCTCGAGGCGGATGGCCCATATTGCCTCCATCGAGCCAGGCCCGACTCGCCCAACCCAATCAACGGGGTATAAATTGTACTACTCTTTCAGACTTGCTCCTCCGAAGTTCTCTCTTGAAATGTGTCCATTGAGATTGATACTGATCTTTCTATCTGCCATGCTTGCTGGCTTCTTCATGCTGCGGGGGCTGTGGACCCAGCCTGGTGGGGCAACCCCCAGCACAGATGATAGCTGTGGCGCTGAAGTTGCCGGATCCAAAGAATCCTTTCCGGTCTCTAGGAAGGTAGCCAACCGTTGGGCAAGAGTAGACATTGCCAACTGTTGGCCCTTAGGGGGGGTTAATTGGGATAAAAAAAAATTCAAATAAATTGTACTTATAAAAACAACAGCAAGTAAAAGGCGTGCACAATTAAATATTCAAAATAGATGAGAAGCAGGTTAAAATTACAACGAAAACAAGTTAAACAGAGTATGAAAAGGCAGATTGGTTGATTTTACCAAATAGACCGGATGAACAGGAACAATGCAGAAAACAGAAAAAAAAACCGGTTGATTTGGGCAAAAAGACCAAAACAGCAATATCAACACAAAAACAACTCAGAACAAAAATCGTGAGAGATGATTTATATACTATATAAATCAATTTTATTAAAGTAATTTGGGCTTATTTTTAAGTTAAAATCAAATTTAATAATTTTATGTATTGGTCAAATTTTACCGCGTTAGAGAGGAGAGAAAAATACACAAGCGATTTATAGTGGTTCGGCTTCCCGCCTAGTCCACTCCTCATGCTCCTCAAGTGGGATTTCAATCCACTAGCAAATCGGCTTTTTAACGGGAACCAAAGCCGAACAAACCCGATTACAATCTCACCGGCTTTTTCTATGAACCAAAGCCGACCAAACCTTACAAACGCACCGGCTTTTTCTAGGAACTAAAGCCGACCAAACCCGATTACAATCTCACCGGCTTTTTCTATAAATCAAAGCCGACCAAACCTTACAAACGCATCGGCTTTTTCTAGGAACCAAACCCGACCAAACCTTACTATGAATTTTTACACGGGAAAAATTCTAACCCACTTACTTTCCCACTTAATAGGAAAAACTCAATACCTCTACTAAGGGAGAGAACAATAGAATGAAGTGAGTTGCTAGTCTAGCTAGCTAACATTACAACTTGAGAGCGAAAAGAAAATTACACAAGGAGCTCTATACGCGTAGAGATTTGCCAAGAGAGAAAACTCGTGAAAACCGAAAATGAGTTACCAACAACTCGTTTAAAAACCGAAAGAAGTTAGATCATGAAGAGAAAAAATAGTTTTCAAGAACTTGGAATGCTTAAGCAAGAATGTCTTCAAGTAAGAGCAAGAAAACTTCAAGAAAGTCTCAAATAATTTTTTTTCAAAACACAAGTCTGCTAATTTCAGAGAACCCAAGTGCAGGAAACAGAAACAGAAAAACCTAAGGTCGTTTACCAGTAGAAGGAAAAAATGCAGCTTCAGGTTTTTGCTTGATTGCAAGCCAAAAGCTTCTCCAAATGATCACTTATTCAAGAGTGTATTCAGATTTTTGCTAGGGAAGAAGTTAGGGAACACTTAGAGCTTGAGAGGAGAGCTTAGAACACTTAGAAAAAATTCTGCAAGTGTATGTTGTGCTATTCTGCAGTTTGGACAGCAAGAAAAATTGATTTGGCTGAAAGAAAATGTTCTTAATTCAAACTAATTAATAAGAGATTGTCATGTGTCCATGTTCTATCCAAAGACCAATGAGAGGAAGGAAAATGGAGGGCAAAAATGCTCAAGAAATAGTGAAAAAATTTCAGATTTTCTGAGAATATGTTCCAGAAAATATGGCTGGAAAAACAAGAGAGTTGGAGTGAGAAAAATTATAAAAATACTAATGTGTGCTTACTTAGCATGAGGATAAATGAAGGGATGCCACATAGGATTATTTTGCCCTTAAAACATGTTAAAAAGGACCACCATATCACAGCACAAGTACAAAAAATCTAGCAAAAGGATTTAGGTTAGAAAATGTCAACTCAATATTTCTTCTTTTGGAAAAGGACAAAAAAGAAGAAAAAGGGCTTTGTGGACTTTTCATAAAAAGGGCTTTGTGGATTTTTCATAAAAAGAGAAAAATGACATCACAAAGTTTTGAAAATATCAAATAATGCCTTTTAGCACAGCCAAAATAATAAAACAATGGTCAAATAAAATTCTGGGCAGACTGGACGGATTTGTCCAAGCCCAGCAGAGCCAACCAGTCGATTTGGTGAAATTGACTAGGCGTGCAGTTTTGGCTTAAAAGGTGAGATATTTGAGAGACTTTTGGGCCACTTAAAAGTTGGAATAAGATAACATTTTAGGCCTACTAATACAAGTGAAAAGAAAGAGAAAATATTTAGGAAAAACGAGTAAAATCTCTTGGCAAACTAACGCGTTTACATTAAGTTCTCTGAAGTATAAGGAAAAACAAATGGTGAATTTCGCTTCACTTGGACTTGAGAATATCCATCTTCTAACAGACAATTAGCCGGTAAAAATATGCTTAAATGAGGATTAGTACTAAACCTAAAGTAATTGTGATCATCAAACTCAATGGGGTTCAATAATCTCTCCTTTTTTGATGATAACAATTACTTTAGTATGCTAAGAGGGTTTTTAAGATGTATAGGCAAGTGAAAAGCTCTCCCTTAGTAAAGCACTAAAAAGTAATAGATAAATAAAGTAGAGCATTGTAAATTTGAAGGAATAAACTCTCCCTGAATCAATGCACGTATAAAAAAGTCACAGGGTAATATTGCAATAATAGTGTGAATAAATGAGATAATCACAATAACCACAGTGATTTTATCTTATAAGAACATAGTAATAGATTTTATAAACAATGGACAGCACACTAAAATTTATACAGTTTCTCCCCCTTTGGCATCATCAAAAAGATAGCCAAAGTGATAGAGAATAATCCTAAAAGAATAGAACAAAGCTTATTTTTCATTATCATAACATAGCTTCATAATAAAAATTTAAGCATAATCAGAAACTTCACATATATAAATAATCATAAGTCTAGAGTTCACATGAATCACATAACAAAAATATCACAAGTCATGAATAATACTATTGTTCTCACAACATTGCATAAAAATATATGGATAGCATCACCATCAAGGTTGCATAAGCAAATAACTCAGATTTGATCACTTTTTGCCCTTGGGGGAAGAGGGTTTAGACATTTTAAAATGCGATAAGATTTTAGTGCAAAAGTCAGTCATATTATCTTAGTTGTTGTTGACCACTTTTGCAATCTCAATCAAAAAGTTGTTGATGATTTCTTTCAATTTTTTCTCTTAATTTATGAAATGAGTCCACAATAAAATTGGCAAATTTAGCTGTGAAGAGGGACTCAACACCTCAAGAGGATGGAGGCTGAGTGGAAGAAGGAGGTGGAGCTGATGAGGATGGCTGAGTGGATGTAGGTGGAATGGAAGACTGACTAAATGTGTGAGTAGAGAAGGAAGGCTTGGGCTGGCGCAATTTGAAGTTGTGCATAGAGAATTGATAGTAGGAGGCTCCAACAGGTTCAGCTGAGAAATCAAACTTAAGTTGTGCAGTAAGGTACTCACAAATTACAATCTCGTAGTGCTGACTCCGCATAGAGACACTTCTCTGTGCTGCATTGTGGCATTTCTCCATTTCAGATAGAATAATGTCAACCGTGTCTAAGGATCTCTTTTGGAGGAGGTGATATACAGCAGTCTGCTGAATATCAATTTACTCATCCTTATGGCCTCTGACCTAAATGAGGCATTCCTGAAGGATTCTCCCAAGAGCCTTAGCACGATCACTACAGGATGTCAACTTCTCTACATGCTTGGGTACATGTTTATTGGCACCAGAAGATTATACTCTTCTTCAAAGCCTAAAATTTCTTCAACATCAATAAAGGAACTAGGCTTGACAGCAAGGTCAATGAGTGTAATTGGATCAGCATGAGTAGTGAAACCAAAAAATGAGATCAAATCATCCTCAGTGATGGTGACAGGAATTCTTAGGACGATGATCTCTAAGATTTTTTCTTCTATGTCAACCTTAAGGTTGGCATAGAAGTGCTTCAGGATACTAGGATAGGAGGGGAGCTTACAAGCTACCTATTTACCCCAACCATGACGATCGATAATTTCATTTATGAAACTATTCATCTCATCTCTATTTATAGGCCTCACATTAAGGATAGAGGCAGAGATTATCAATCTGAGAAATTTTTTAGTTTTTGCATCTCTGAACAGTGAGACAATGGGATCATCTGCTTTTTTTTTCCCCTTGGTCGATGATCTGGTCTTCGGTGTTGCTACAGGTGAAGGAGGAGAGGCTTCTTCATCAGAGATAATCACTATAGGAGGCTCCTCTACAGGCTGAGCAGAAAAAGGTTTGAAAACCTTGGTTCCCTTCCTTGGCCGCAATCGATTTCTGCAGCTATACTGAGAGATGGGATGCTTGGCTACAGGCTGTGATTATGTAGGGAGAAAAGGCTTCAACTTCTCTGTTTTGGGAACTCCCTGGTTGCTGCGATTTCCTCAGGCAGCCGCCTAATGGGAAGGGTGACGGATTGGCGAGGTGAGACTGTGAGTCTGCGCACCGTAGCCTTCTTCCGCCCTCTTAGCCCTGACGGTGGAGAACGAGTGGCCACAACGGCCAGGGTTTTCAGTTGGTCCTCACTGTCGCTGGAGTCAGAGGAAGAGGAGGAAGGAGAAGAAGAAGAAAACGGCCCTTTGAATGGCCCTTCTTCTTCCAATGGAGCTTTGCCCTTCGGCAGAGCTCCCCGACCATTTTTCCTCCTCGGGTTCAGAGGTAGAGGACGGAGATGGAGGAGGCGCTCGCTTCTTACCGCGTGCCATGGATGAAGGAGAAAGATGGTCGCGATCTAGGGTTCGGCAGAGAGAGCAGAGAGTGCGAGCGAGAAATGGGGGCAACGCGATGTTGTGACGGGAGGATAGAGAAGGCACCGATTCATTTCCAAAACGCGTCGGGTAGCCGTTGGGTAAACGGGTTTCCCGTTTGACCCGACGGCCCAACAAGTTAGGCGGCTCAGGCAAATCCGACAGGCCAAGCAGCTGACAGCTCACAACTTATCATTAATGGGCTGTACAAAAAAAATTGATCTATTTTGTGAAATCAATCAAATTTCACAAAGCTGGAAAAAAAATAGAAATTTGATAACACAGACTCTGATAAGAAATTAAAAAGATGAGACAAGAAATGAATCTGAATTAATTAATAGTGAGTTTTAAATTAATTATAAATTATATATATAACTCAAAAATATGCATACATGAATATGAAATGTAGCAAGTCAAAGTAACATGTTATTGATGGCATTTTATGATAAGATGTTAAAAACAAGAACCATCTAACATACCAAGTTCTCATAAAATTGAATCTTTCTTATCTCTCATACCAAGCACGGGGTGCTTGTTTCAAGCCATAAAGAGTCTTCTTGAGTTTGAAAACATAATTCGGAAAATAAGAATCGATAAAATCGGGGGTTGCTCGACATAAACCTCTTCTTTAATAAAACCATTTAAAAATGCGCTTTTGACGTCCATTTGAAATAATTTAAAACATTTAAAACAAACAAAAGAAAGCAAAAACCGTATAGCCTCTAAACGAGCGACGGGTGCAAAAGTTTTCTCAAAATTTATACCTTCAATTTGAGCAAAATCTTTTGCAACTAATCGAGCTTTATTATGAACTATAACACTGGAATCATCAAACTTATTTCGGAAAATCCATTTTTTATCAATAATGGAATGATTTTTGGGTCATGAAACAAGTTCTCAAACATCATTTCTATTGAACTGTTCTAGCTCTTCTTGCATAACTAGAATCCAAAACTCATCTTTTTCGGCTTCCTCAAATGATTTAGGCTCAATTTGAGAGATAAAGGCGGAGTGATTTACCTCATTTCGGAAAGATGCTCTAGTGCGAACACCTTAAGACGGATCACCCATAATTTGTTCCGGTGGATGAGATTCTTTGTACTTCCATTCTTTTGGAAGGTCGAACTAATTACCACCATCTTGACCGCTTTATATGGTGCAATTATATCATGAGGTTCATCCTTTGGCTTTGCATCTTCACCTTCTAAAGAAAGCTTCTCAAGCTCTACACCTTCATCAAGATCATTATCTTTTCTAGAAAAATTAGGGTTAGATTCATCAAATTCAACATGAATGGACTCCTCAACTAGCATAGTTCTCGTGTTGTATACACGATAGGCTTTCCTAGTTAGAGAATACTCTAAGAAGATGGCTTCATCTGCCTTAGGGTCAAACTTACCCAAATCATCCTTACCATTATTTAATACAAAGCATTGCAACCAAATACACGAAGGTGAGAAATGTTCAGTTTTTGACCTTTCCATAATTCATAAGGGGTCTTCCTTAGTGCTGAACGAACAGTAATACGATTCACAACATAGCAAACCGTGTTTACCGCTTCAACCCAAAAGTACTTTGGAAGTTCACGCTCATGCAGCATGGACCGTGCCATCTCAATAATAGTTTGGTTCTTCCTCTCAACAACCTCATTTTGTTGAGGTGTTCGAGGGGCCGAAAAATTATGTGAAATGTCACGTTCATCACAAAAAGATTCAAACCGTTCATTCTCAAATTCGCCACCATGATCACTACGAATAGATAAAACATCAAAACCTTTCTCATTCATAATGTGCTTATATAAAGATTTAAAAAAATGAAATGCATCATGCTTATGAGCAAAAGATAAAGTTCATGAGAATCTAAAGTAATCATCAACAATAACCAAACAATATTTCTTTCCTCCTAAGCTAAGTGTCATATTTGGATCAAACAAATCTATATGCAAAATTTCAAAGGACTTAGATGATATTATAGCATGTTTGGACTTAAAGGAATTCCTAGTTTGCTTTCCTAATTGACATGCATCACATAATCTATCTTTTTCAAATAAAATCTTGGGCAAGCTCTTAACTAGGTCTAACCTAGATATCTCTTATAGGGTATGCATACTAGCATGACCTAATCTTCTATGTCATAGCCATGAATCACAAGTATAAGATGTCAAATATTTCACATCATTGCAATCAATAGAAGATAAATCAACTTGATATACATTATCATTTCTAAAACCAACAAATATGATAATATTATCATGCTTAATTAAACATTGAGATGCATCAAAAAAAATCTCATAATCATTATCACATAACTGAGAAATACTAAGTAAATTATTTACAAATTCATCAACCAAAAGGATCTTATCTATAGAGGTAGAGGATTTTTCACCGACTTTACCAATGCCCATAATGCGCTTTTTGGTATTGTCGTCAAAAGTCACATAACCTCAATTTCTTGATTTTAGCGAGATAAACATAGATTTGTCTCCGGTCATATGACGTGAACACCCGCTATCTAAGAACCATTTACCTTCACCGGTCCCGGTGTGGAGGCATACCTACAAAAAAAATCTCAAATTTTGACTATAGGTACCCAAATAAATTTGAGTCCTATAGGGTTAGTTGCAATAGAATTATTTACATACGATATGCTTTTAGGAATTCATACATAAGATGTAATTCTTGAAGAAAGCATAAATCTTCTAATCATACAGGTATGTGAAACATGACTATGCTTGTTACAAAAATTACAAGTAACATGAGGTATTGCATACATGTGAGCATGAGATGAATTATTAGAGCTACTTCTAGTATTTAATTTAATTATTGTACTATAAGTAGAAGTAGTTTTATTTTTAACATTAATATTATGCATGTTAGATCTAACTTTAGAATCTCATTCTCTTTAGTTAATCTACTAACATGCATGCTAAATTCTTCATTTAAATTAGAAAGATTTTCATCATACAATATAGGCTCATCAATTTTACTTTTACTTTTCAATACATTGCATGAAGATTCACAAGATGTAATTTTTTCAAAAAAAAATATTTATTCTTTAATTCATCATACTCATGAATAAGATCAAAAAGATTTTTTTCTAATTCATCATATGAAAGAGAGTCTTTTATTTTTTCCGATAATTCTTTCTCATCATCTTTATCATCTATATTGGACATAAGACAAAGATTGGTCACTTTATTTTTTCATCCTCTTCACTTGTGTTAATATCGTAATCATTCTATGTAGCTACAAGTGCTTTCCTTTTTTTTTACCTTTCTTGTCTTGAGTAGAGGACAATTGGGCTTTATGTGGCCTGGTTTTTTGCATTCATAGCAAACATCTTTTTCTTTATTTTTTGATGTACTATATTTCTTTTCTTTTGCTCTGAATGGCTTCTTTTGAGCACTTTGCGAGAAATTTCTCTTTTTTTTTCATGAGAGCATTGAAACGCTTAGACACCAAAGCAATTTCGTCATCAATTTTACCTTCTTCATCATTATTAGAAGTGGTGTCATTATCGGAAGTAGTAGGTGAAGCGGCTCTTAGAGCAATGACCTTCTTTTTCTTGAAGCTATATTCTTCTTTCTTCTTTCTTCTTTTTCTTTCTCTTCATTTCCTACTCATATGTAGTTAGGGAACTTAACAACACATCAAGTTCGAAGGTGGATAAGTCTTTTGCTTCAACAATCGCTGTTGCTTTTGCATCATACTCCCTTGGTAAACACCTAAAAATTTTTCTCACAAGTTCTTCATTAATGATTATTTTTTCGAGTGATATAAGTCCATTTATGATATTAGTAAATCTTGTAAACATATCCTTAATGGACTCCTCGGGATTCATTTCGAACAATTCATAGTCATGAGTCAACATATTTATCTTTAATTCCTTGACTTGATTTATCCCATCATAAGTTACCTCAAGCTTGGACCATACTTCATAAGCGGTGAGGAGGGTGCAAATTCAATTAAACTCACTAGGAGATAATCCATATTAAAGATATTTGACTGCTTTGGCATTTAATTGTGTCAATTTTTTCTCCTCAACCGTCATCTCGAAAAATTCCTTAGAAGTAACCCTATCTTCCTTCATAGGGGTGACAAAGGGCTTACGAGTTTTTCCCATAGCTCTATGTCAATCCCTTGAAGATATATCATCATCCGTCTTTTCCAAAAGTTATAGTGCAAACTTTTGAAAAGAGGACGATGATTAGTCGAAAGACCCTCACAAATAGCATCATCGGGTATGTGCATGGGAAGAGCCATAGATTGAATATAGGATGTTAATCCTGAAATAAAAACAGTAAAAAGAACACAAGAGCCTGTTCTCATTCCACTTGTTGGCCCTTAGGCCTTCCCAAGAAGGGGGTAAATTGGGATAAAAACATTTCAAATAAATTGTACTTATAAAAACAGCAGCAGGTAAAAGGCATGCACAATCAAATATTCAAAATAGATGAGAAGCAGGTTAAAGTTACAGCGAAAACAAGTTAAACAGAGTACAAAAAGGCAGATTGGTCGATTTTACCAAATAGACCGGATGAACAGGAACAGTGCAGAAAACAGAGAAAGAAAAACCTGTTGATTTGGGCAAAAAGACCGAAACAGCAATATCAACACAAAAAAGAACTCAGAACAAAAATCATGAGAGATATGATTTATATACTATATAAATCAAATTTATTAAAGTAATTTGGGCTTATTTTTAAGTTAAAATCAGATTTAATAATTTTATGTATTGGTCAAATTTTACCATGTTAGAGAGGAGAGAAAAATACACAAGCGATTTATAGTGGTTTAACTTCCCGCCTAGTCCACTCCTCACGCTCCTCAAGTGGGATTTCAATCCACTAGCAAACCGACTTTTTAACGAAAACCAAAGCCGAACAAACCTGATTACAATCTCACCGGCTTTTTCTACGAACCAAAGCCGACCAAACCTTACAAACGCACCGGCTTTTTTTAGGAACCAAAGCCGACCAAACTTTACTATGAATTTTTACACGGGAAAAATTCTAACCCACCTACTTTCCCACTTAATAGGAAAAACTCAACACCTCCACCAAGGGAGAGAACAAGAGAATGAAGTGAGTTGCTAGTCTAGCTAGCTAATATTACAACTTGAGAGCAAGAAGAAAATTACACAAGGAGCTCTATACGCGTAGAGATTTGCCAAGAGAGAAAACTCATGAAAATCGAAAACGAGTTACCAACAACTCGTTTAAAAACTGAAAGAAGCTAGATCTTGAAGAGAAAAAATGTTTTTCAAGAACTTGGAATGCTTAAGCAAGAATGTCTTCAAGTAAGAGCAAAAAAACTTCAAGAAAGTCTTAAATAATTTTTTTCAAAATACAAGTTTGCTGATTTCAGATAACCCAAGTGCAGGAAATAGAAACAGAAAAACCTGAGGTTGTTTGCCAGCAGAAGGTAAAATGCAGCTTCAGATTTTTGCTTTATTGCAAGCCAAAAATTTCTCCAAATGATCACTTCTTTAGGAGTGTATTCAGATTTTTGCTAGGGAAGAAGTTAGGGAACATTTAGAGCTTGAGAGGATAGTTTAGAACACTTAGAAATAATTCTGCAAGTGTATGTTGTGCTATTCTGCAGTTTGGACAGCAAGAAAAATTGATTTAGCTGTAAGAAAATGCCCTTAATTTAAACTAATTAATAAGAGATTGTCATGTGTCCATGTTCTACCCAAAGACCAATGAGAGGAAGGTAAATGGAGGGCATTTTGGACATTCTTCGGGCTCAAGAAACAGTGAAAAAGTTTCAGATTTTCTGAAAATATGTTCCAGAAAATATGGCAGGAAAAATAAGAGAGTTAGAGTGAGAAAAATTATAAAAGCACTAATGTGTACTTACTTAGCATGAGGACAAATGAAGGGATGTCACATAAGATTATTTTGCCCTTAAAATATGCTAAAAAGGACCGCCATATCTCAGCACAAGTACAAAAAATCTGAGCAAAAGAATAGGGGTTGGAAAATGTCAACTCAATATTTCTTCTTTTGGAAAGGGACAAAAGAGAAGAAGAAAGGGCTTTGGACTTTTCATAAAAAGGAAAAAATGGTACATCACAAAGCTTTGAAAATATCAAATAATGTCTTTTAGCACAGCCAAAATAATAAAATAACAGTCAAATAAAATTCTGGGCGGACTGGGCGAGTCTGTCCAGGCCCAGCAAAGCCAACTGATCGATTTGGTGAAATTGACCAGTTGTACAGTTTTAGCTTAAAAGGTGAGATATTTGAGAGACTTTTGGGCCACTTAAAAGATAGAATAAGATAACATTCTAGGTCTACTAATACAAGTGAAAAGGAGAAAATATTTAGGAAAAACGAGTAAAATCTCTTGGCAACCTAACGCGTTTACATTAAGTCCTATGAAGTATAAGGAAAAACAAATGGTGAGTTCTGCTTCACTTGGACTTGAGAATATCCATCTTCTAACGGACGATTAACTTATAAAAATATGCTTAGAAGAGGATTAGTACTAAACCTAAAGTAATTGTGATCATCAAAATCAATGGGGTTCAATACCAACTAGTTGTATGTTTTTGGTTTTCTGTTTAATCTCTTATTCAGCTTCTTTTTTCTGTTTGTGGTTTTGTTGTAGATTGAATCAGTTATTTGTTCTGGATTCTGGACATGTGTCGATTTTGCGAGCGGGCGGTATCTCTGGAGGAATTTGGTGTCTACGACGGTGGCAGAGGCTACCGGCGATGCCGGCAAGGAGGCTTGACTTGGGGGAAGGGATTTTGATTCATGAACTGGGGATTCTTGTAATTCGCTGGAAATCTGATTAGCGTTCTTTGTGTTGAGATTTTTGTTTCTATGCGAAGGCTTCAGTTGTGGAGATTTTAATGGAAGTTAATCCTACATAAAATTTTAAGTATCATACAGAATGTTAAAGCAGTTTTGGCTTGGGTCGATACCAATATTTTTGGTAAGTTGGTCTCAACTCGAGTTTAATGTTCCTGATATCTAGCTGTATTTGGTTCGACTCTATTGAACACCATGATTTTGAGATGATTTTTGAATTTAATTTAGGAAGTGTTTGGTTTAATGTTATTATAATATTATATTAATTTAAAAATTTAATTATTTTATTTAATGATATATTTAGATAATATTTTAAAAATATTTATTTTAAAATGATATTAAAATCACTCAAATTTGAAATGAAATGTGAGGTTGAATTAATTTTTTATTTTTTTAAGCTAATGATATTGTCCAAAACAGTAATAGGAATATTTAAATGGGAGATTTACTTTTGTCATTTTTAAAGATTTTTTAATTTTAAATATCACTTTTAAAATTTATTATTTTTATATAGTATTTTTATTTAATTTTAAAAGTAGAGTGTTGTCTGTAAATTTATTTTAAAATAAAAAGTATTTTTTAAAAATAATGAAATTTGAAAGTACATTTGAAAATAATGGATAATAAATATAAATTTCTCTATTTAACTTACGTTAAAAGCAAATGGCACTTTAGATAAGTATAAGTTTGTTATCTTAAGTCAAACAAATTATCTATATAATAAATACCTGCTATACTTACCTATATATATTTTTTAATCATATATATTTACCTATAATTGAATTTGCACCGTTAAGCACATATTACAACCTGTATGATGTTCTCACCGTTCTATACACAGTTAATATCTTATATATCTGTTAGAACCTTCTCTAACACCCCTCGCCTAACAGCTGCTCAACGACGGCCCCTCGCCTAAGAGCAGCCGAACGGCGGACCCCCGCCTAAGAGCAGCCGAACGGCGGCCCCCCGCCTAAGAGCAGCCCAACGGCGGCCCCCCGCCGAAGNTAAGCACATATTACAACCTGTATGATGTTCTCACCGTTCTATACACAGTTAATATCTTATATATCTGTTAGAACCTTCTCTAACACCCCTCGCCTAACAGCTGCTCAACGACGGCCCCTCGCCTAAGAGCAGCCGAACGGCGGACCCCCGCCTAAGAGCAGCCGAACGGCGGCCCCCCGCCTAAGAGCAGCCCAACGGCGGCCCCCCGCCGAAGAGCAGCCCAACGGCGGCCCCCCGCCTAAGAGCAGCCCAACG
>JAEMOT010003443.1:232306-266909 GCA_019297695.1 Apostasia ramifera
CAACGGCGGCCCCTCGCCGAATAGCAGCCGAACGGCGGCCCCTCGCCTAACAGCTGCTCAAAGAGATATCACAAAATCGTACCGTCCGTACTACTATGTCAACTCAACATTTAAGACAGCATGGGAGTCCACTCCCTAGTCGTCCTTTGTAGGAGTAGGTGTCAGATGTGACAGACTACCTATTGTACCCTCTCCTCCCCAGGCTATAAAAAGGGGACTCAAGCTCTCTCAAAGGAGGCCACTCTTTCTCCTCCCTCTCTCTCTCTTGTACTCTTTTGGTCTCCCATGAGAGACCCTCAAGCTTTGTAAGAGGAGATGGAATTAGTGGATTCAAATCGCCTGGACGGCGTCGTGGTTTTTCCCCCGGACACTCGGGTTTCCACGTAAAAATCGTCGTCTCATTTCTCTCTGTGGTGGTGTATTTTTTGCATCAATAATATCTTTACAGTTTAAAACATAAAATGTATACATATATAAAAATACTTATACAAGTGACACTAAATTAATTTTATTTTGAGTAAATTATTTTCAAGCCGTAAACCAATTAACTCGAGAAACATTTAAACAAAATCACCAGCTCTAGTGTAACACAAAGTACATCAAACTCAATACTTTTTATTGAAATTTTTAAGACGACACACAGCTTGACTTCAGATACCCACCCACCCAAAACGGAAAACACGCTTTATTTAACGTGGAAAGAAACCCAGCAAGCACACGTGACACGAATAGCTTAACAGGTCATAATTAACTCACTCAAACACGAACAGCTTAACAGGTTAATTAATTAATCCCTGTCCTCGTTAATCTCATGAAGAACGACCACTACCGCGGCGATGAAGGCGTAGTCCACGTTCGGATAGACCGACACCCCAAACACATCCTTCCCCATGATCTTATCCTTCAGCTTGTGCTCTTGAGTAACCTGCAGTAGATAAAAGGAGTTTCATAAGCCAAATCATTAATCTTTAATTATCACAATTAAGGGCAGATAAGAAATTACAACGGTGTGAATTCAAATTCAGAACCTTCTAATTTGAGCTAGGAGAAGCTCCACACTGTTAATTATATTTGGGTTTTAATGTTTAGTCTAAACTCGCATTTTGGTCATTTGAATTCAACTCGATTTTTTATCTAGAAATCAGCTTACTTGAATTTATATTGATTCAACTAATAATCCACTCGATATATTATAAAGTGAGTATTTAGGTCTTTCCAATGTTTATTTAATATATATTTTAAACCAAGGAATAAGTTTGGTAATTAAACTAGATGCAATTTTAAAAACAAATATTTTCTAGGGTAAATTACATATAGGTCCTTAATGTTTCAAAGCTTTTGTTTATTAGTTCACAAATTTTAAATTATAACACTAGTAGGACTTTAAGATCTTAGGATGTTTATATGCTAGTCTACATAGTTTGAATCGTAGCATTTAGGTCCCTCTGATTTGTAGTCTATTATCATTGTTTTTGAAATAATAGTCTATTATTTTTTGGTCCCTCTATATCTTAACATTTTATATGCTTGGTACAAATTAAATCTAACATTATACGTGACAAAACAAATGCACCTAATAAATAAATCTAAGGGCTCTAAGTACATCATTCAAAGTTTGTGAACCAATATCCAAAAAATACTAAGACTACTGGTATCTAAGTATTATGATTCAAAATCTATAAACCAACTTGTAATAATCTTATTACCTTAGGGATCTCCATGCAATTTACCCTATTTTCTAATTTGAGGCCTTAATGAAACAATTCCAACAGCATAGACCAAGTTGAAAAATTACATCCACCTCAAGAACTGGAATGCAATTTAGCCTAACAGTAATGAGATATAATTAACTAGCTAATTAATTACCCGAGCCAAGACGACGTCGGATTCGCCGAGATATATGGTAGCGGATCGTTCATGGTGGCCTCCCTTGACGACGAAGTCAGGGCTGCCGCCTTCGCCAGAGTTGGCGGCGAGGCAGACGTCGAGCTTGGTGTTGTGCTGGATGACGCTTGATTTCTTGACGGAGAAGAGGAGAGCTGATTCCTCCCAGCTCTCTCCCCTGAAAACCTGCCATTTTCTGTGAGCGGACAACCTCTGCAGAAAAAGAGGAGGAAGAAGATTAGTAAATGGGTGTTTAACGGGTCTAATGGTTCAATGGGATTTGATATTAGTGGAAGACCTAAAAAGACATCGTGACCCACTGGGTCATTTCCGGCAATGTCGACGACAGTTGACTACAATTTGGATTGTAGGTCGACTGTGATTTGGTGTAAATCTGGGGAAATGGAAAGTTACACCAGGTTAACCCCTCAAGCATTTTTGAAGGACAAATATGATTAACTCGAGGATACCCTAACCTTGCAAACCACGCAAACTCTACTTACCCTTAGTCCTGCCTCCACTTGGGATGAAATTTGCGAAGTACTGACTACCCATTCTTACCCCAAATTAAGGTATTAAACTTTCAAATAAAATCTTTGATTTAACAAAAGTTAGCAATTAGACATAAATCTAGGTTAAACCTCTTTCCCTAGTTAAAGTAATTTATTAATAGAATTAGTATACCTGACCTCAAGTTAACTAGCTTTAAATATGCTTATTAGTATGATTATTATGCAAGATGAGGAGGATTAGTAGGCTTGTTATTTAGCTCCAAAGGTAAATGGATAATTTTTAGATCTGTTAGTCTGATCCGTCAATCTAACCCAATTTGCTTGCAATTATCGGATCTATCCTAATCCAAACTGCGTTTAAGTTATTAAGCCTATATAATTATATATATAATTTAAATTTTTAATGTGTAATCCTAGAAATCAAAATTTTAATATTTTCGATAATTCATAAATTATTTTAAGGAGATTTACTTGGCTATATAACTTTTTCTAGAAATTTAAATTTTTATTATATGATTCTTTAACTTTAAATAATTGATGCTGACTGCACCATTGTCTAACATAATATTTTTTTAAAAAGTTTATGTAATTTTATTTAACTATATTATATATAAATAAAAATTAATCGATAGTTCTTGTATTTTTTTTAATAAGTAATGTGATTAATCAAAATTTGACAACACCCAAGATTCAATCCATCACGAATCATGGATTAGACCTGGACAACCCCAATCAGATGCAATTTTTGATCCGATTTAAATCTATGCGAGTTAGGTTTGAACTGAATCGATCTAATCTAAATTCAACCTGTTGACAAGCTCAAGGATTAGAAGAGAAAAAGTTGACAAGAAGGACAAGAAGAGATGGAGTAGAAGATGACTTTGATGTAGGGGTTGAAGAGATTCACCTATAATCAAGGTTATGTTTCTTTAAAAAAAAAAATCAATACTATGCTTATAAGTAGCAACAGATA
Organism: Apostasia ramifera; assembly: GCA_019297695.1. Classification (NCBI taxonomy): domain Eukaryota; kingdom Viridiplantae; phylum Streptophyta; class Magnoliopsida; order Asparagales; family Orchidaceae; genus Apostasia; species Apostasia ramifera. The sequence continues at coordinate 235,676 of JAEMOT010003443.1, forward strand.
AAGAATTACTTATATGTGTCAAATTTAGATTGAGATCTATCTAATTTGAATATGACCTGTTGACAAATCTAAAAGATTAGAAGAGAAAAGTTGATCAATAACAAAGAGGCCGTCAGAGAAGAAGAAGAGATAGAGTAGGAGATGACTCTGGTGTAGGGATTCAAGAGGTTTCACCCAAAATCAGGGTTATGCTCTTGAGTAGCAACAGATAAAGAATCTCTAGTAATGCGAGTCAGATTTGGATCGGAATAAATCTGATCTGAATCTGAGCTGTTAATAGGCCTAAAAGTTAGAAAAGAAAACGTTAATCTGATGTAGGGATTCAAGAGATTCACCCAAAATCAGGGCCATGCTCTTGAGTAGCAACAGATAAAGAATCACTAGAAGAACAAGCTGAGATTTAAATACAGAAAGAGATCGGTGATTTCAAAATGATGCCCAGAGAAGAAGAAGATTCAGGGAATTAAGAAAAGAAAACTCGGGAAATTAATTGAGGTACCTTTTTCTGGATAGAGAGAAGGGTATTGCCATCGGCATCCTGCAAGAAGCAGCGATCGTGGAGGCTGAGGATCTTGCCCTTCACCTTGAACAGGACGTTGGCATGGGCGTCGGTGATGGCGTAGTCGGCGTCTGTGATGCTGAGGGCCTTCTCCGCCACCGTCAGATCGACGATGTATCGCGCACAGTACTTCGGGTCGACTACCACCACAGGAGAAGAAGGTCCTGATGCCCCCGGAGCTGCCATTGATGGAGCTGATGAGCTTCTGATGGATGACCGGCAGTGGAGGGATGTGAGGGATTAAAGAAGGGTTGCTTAGGGATCTGGTTTTAGGTTTTTGGGATCGAGCGTTTAAATAATTAAATCATTGAATGAGAGGGTCTATTCTCAATAATTATTTTTAAAAAATAATTATTTAATTTATTCACATATATAGATAAATTTATAAAAAAAAAATTACAATTAAAACATAAAAATTATAAAATTTTACTTAAAGAATAATATTTAGATTTCAAAACATCTAAACAATATGAATGTAAATAATATTAAATAATATTAAGGAGACATTTAGTTCAATATTATCTTGATATCGTATTATGTTATTTAGAAAAAATAACTGTTTGGTTTAATGACATCTACAAATAATCTTCTATTAGATTATAAAATTATTAATCAAAAAATGATATCTAAATGTCATGATATCTAAATTACATAACATAACACTAAGATAACAATGAATCAAACGTCCCTTAAACTAAATATTTTAAAAAATGCATATTATATATATATATATATATATGGCTATATGAGTATCATTTAAATCTATTATATTACACAATTTACACTAAGTATTTAATAACATCAAATTTTAAATACATATATAAAAACTTATCAATTTACGTATTTATCTATAATTTTTTTCTAGTATGGAGCATTTCCACCTATAAGACTATAAATAACTATTTGCAAACAATAAACCTTCAAGCGATACAACCTTATCAAGATGCAAAGCCAAAGGTTGTTCTATATAGAGAGTTGCTTTTTAGTCTTATAATTAAATAATTCTAAGGGTTTGTTTATTTGCAAATTTTAATTTGATTAAAGTTAAATTTAAATGTATATATTTTTTAGTAAAAACTATGAATGATATAAAATAAAATTAGTTATTATATTGATCAGATGTGTGATATAAATTAGTTATTCTTTAGGTATATGCGTAAGATGTAAAATTAAGTTAATTTTTTTATTTTTAATTATATATATAATGTGAAATATAATTAATTTTAATATTAAATTTATGAAAAATGTGATTAAGTCTATTAAAATTAACTAAATTAATTTTAAACAGGCTAAATAAATAAACTTTAAACTTTATATTTAACTAGAAATCCTTATGGTAATAGTGTCATGTGCAGGGGCCAACTACATGGAAGTTGGGGTCCAGTTGCACTCCCTAGGCTTCGTTTGGTTGGAATCAATTTTTTTAACCAACATAAATTTTAATTATAAAAATTAATTTTATTTTACATATAATATAAATATATATATTAGAATTTAAAATATTTTATATTTTATACACTTTCTAATATTAAAATAAATTTTTCTCTTATTAAACTTAAAAAATAAATTTTTTTTTTTAAAAAAAAAAAACTCGAGCCAAACGAGGCCTAAGTTTTCTTATAATATATAATAATATAATATTTAAATTTACTAATTGTTCATTTATAGTATATTCCATAATATCCTTTTCTCCAGAGGTCCAAGCACTAGTCAAGCCTGAACCCTACGCCATAGCTTGCTCGCCGTTCGCATAGCCTCGACACCTCTGGCCCTCAACCTTCAGGCTCTCGCAGTCTCATCGAACCCCATTGCCTCCGTTGGCCTCTTACGTCAAGTTAGTGCCTATCCGGCAATCATCTCCTGGAGGCACTACAGAGGAGAGAAAAACTGTGTCGACTGTGAAGAAACTGGTGATTTGGAAACAGAGGATCGAGGATTCGGAAGCTGAGAGGGAAAGGAAGAAGATCACGAGCCTTGGATTCAGTTTCTCTGCTACTAGACTCCTAGTGTAAATAGAGCTGTTGCCGATCCGATTTCGAGCCGAGCTAATACCGGCTCGAAATCTGATTGATTACATTTCGATCGACTCGAAATCGACTCGAGCTCGATTGGGTTCGACTTCAAGCAGGCTCTAGTCGATTCAAATCGACTTCGAGCCGATTTCAATTCATTTTGGAGCCGGCTTGAAAATGAATCAAATCTCAATTTTTTTTTAGCCGATCGCTCGACTCGATCCGGCTCGAGATCGGCTTGGTTTATAATATATATATATATGTATCATAATATAAAATATATTTTAATTCTAGCCGATTTCGAGTTAAATCAAGCCGAGCCTACCCGGCTAAAAATTGGCTCGAAATTATTACCAAGCTGAACTTTTGGCTCGTTAGTCGGCTCATTTAGATCGACTCGATTTCGATTCGATCTAAAATCAATTCAATTTTTGATCGATTTTCGATCTTCGATCCATATTAACACCCTTAAGTGTAAAATATAAAAAAGTTAACTGTGAAATAAAATGAGTAATCTCTGCGTGAATGATTACCTGGTTACAGTTATTGAGGGAGATATTTAATAAAATTGATAATGAGCTGATTCTGTAATAATTTCAAAAGATAAAAACACATTGAGGTCAATTGCAATATCACTTCATTGTATTTGAAGTTTATGTAGAACATTATTTATGTTAGTAAAAATTTTGTATTTTTAATATTTTTATAATTTAAATATTTTTAATCTTTTATACTATTTTTGTAAATAATTTATTTGACGCCCCTGATCAAAGGTCTTGGCTCCGCTACTAGTCATATGAATAAAAAAATTAATTTTTTCTATGTGACGCTATTACTACATAAAAAATTTTAATTTGCTTTAATATTTTAGTCGTGTATCAAATCACTACACTGATTGTATGCAGCAAAATATAACGCTTGATGCATAACTTGATATTGGCTTCAAAGTAAGATCATAATTGATGTCTAATTATATCTAACCAAACTTGACTTAATGCAATACGTTCATCTCATTAGTCAATCACACGAAAAATTCGACATATCTAGAATCTTTGTTAGCAAGATAGATGCTACACTGTAGCTGCACTAATCCCTCTTTTGTGCAGAGATGTCAACCCTAGGAAAAAAACTTAGGTTCGAAGAGCTCGCCACGTCACATTTTTATACCTGCTTGTTACAAGTATAAAAGTGTTTGTTATAGAGCTAAAATTGCTTGTTATAAAAAGTGCTTGTTATAAAAGTGGTCGTTATAATAAGCACTTTTATAACTGTAATAAGCAGGTATGAAAATATGACGTGGCGAGCTCTCCGAACCCAAATTTTTTTCCAACCCTAGAGATTTGTATCTCTTGAATTTTTTATTTTTTTTTTGAAAAAAAAATAAATTGTGTGAAAACTTTTTATGTGGGAGTTGTATGTTCATGTGGACGTGATTGTCTAAAGCCTCGTTTGATTCGAATTTTTTTTTTAGACATAAAAAAAAATTATTTTATTTTTTAAGTTTAATGAAAGAAAAATTTATTTTATTATTAGAAAGTGTGTAAAACGTAAAATATTTTCAATTCTAATATTCGTATTTGTATTAGATGTGAAATAAAATTGATTTTTATAGTTAAAATTTGTGTTGGTCAAAAATCTCATCTCGAATTGTGTGAAAATTTTTTGAGTGTAATATTATAATCCTGTTATTCTGAGTGATGATAAACGGATTTAGCCTTTTAAGTAAATAGAGTCCGTAAATATAGACACTAATGTACTTAATCACACAATCTTTATATATTTTTCTAGATATTATTATTTCTATATGATCTATATGTGATTATGCTTTTATATATTTTTTTTTTATTTTTAATATCTTTCTATGTAGTATGAAATAGTTTTTATTTTTCGTATATATCATGTATTAACTACTCCTCTATATGCCATTATCGATCCTACAAAGTGTAGCCTTATCAACAATTGCGATACAGTGCATCATTGATCATTGTGATTAATGATCGCAAAAAACTGATTAATGGAGCTTCTCGAAGATTGGGCTAAAGGTGACAATTTGTACCCATACTCGATTAAACCGCCCTGACCCACGACATGTTATGCAATGGGGCAGGTATGAGTACTCAAATTTTACCCGCGACCCGCAATCTGCCATGCCCAGTTATGAAATGGGGCAGGTTCTAGTATGAATCAACTATCCCCACCCCACCCCCTGTTATTTATATATTTTTATCTATTCTTATATAGGCTTATATAGAGTCAAATAAAAAAAGTACATTAAAAATAAAAAAAAATATAAGGTCTTGCTTTCATGGTGTAATATTCACCATATGGCTATGATTTTTATTGTTTCAAATAAAATAAAATAATTTGATTTCATTAATATTAGTGAAGAAACGAGGCGGGTACAGGTTTGTGAAAATTAGAATAGGGGCGGGGCAGAAACGGGACGGTGAGTACTGAATAATATATAGCGGAACAAGTATGAGTATTTATAAACCTGATCCAAATCTGTTCTGTTGCCATTTCTAAATTGGGCCATAGTTTAAGTGGCTGTCACTCTCTATCACACGAATGATAACACGCGTTTTTCAACAGTTCTCCCCTTTAAAAAATATTAACTATTCTAATAATTTTGAATAATTCTCTGAAAAATAATTAATAATTAAATTTGACAAAAATATTAAGCCCACGGCATCAATTTTGAGCATCAAAAACTGATCCGTCGTCTTGCAGGACAGAAAAAATAAATATTAACGGTGCCAAAAACACGTATGCCAGTTGACGTGGCATAGACTTTTCTTTTTAAATATAAATAAGAGAAAAATTACAATAAAAATAAATAAATAAGAAAAATTGCAATTTTATCTTAATTTTATAAAATTGTGGATTTGAATTTCTGAAATTATAAAAGTACCATCATTTTTAATTAATATATAATTATTCATTTTTATTATTATTTAATAAAATTATTCTAAATCATTAGTTTTAAATTTTTTAAAATATAATTTAAAATATTAATATTTATATCTTGCAATTTTAAATTTTTAAAACAAAAAATAAGAAATAGATGAAATTAAAATTTAAATTTTATTAAGTTTTTAAATAATGACTGTAATAGAGACATATAATTAAAATATATAAATAATTTAAATAAATTAAAAATGATCAAATTTAATATTTTTATTAAAAAAACTATTGAAAATGTGAGATTTTGAAAAGAGATGATAACTACATTACTTTTATAACTTTAGAGATTAACACTGAAATTTTTAAAAAAATAGAACTAATTTATGATGCACTCTCAATCTCAAAAATATGAATACAATTTAACCTATAAATATTTATTTTACTTTTTAAAATTAAAACACGATCTACTAACCGGACGGATCCCACAGTCGAAGTTTGAGCGTGGGCATGCCGATTACGCCTGATTTCGCATTTGGACCCAACATAATTACATATGATCAAGTCATGTTTAGGTCACGATGATTTTTGCCTAACTCGACTCCGGATGACTAAGTTCAACATTTTTAATAGGAAATTAATTAAGGAAGCGTTTGGTTCAGTGTTATCTCAATGTTATGTTATGTTATCTTTAGAAAGTAATTGTTTGATTTAATGACATCTTTAAATAACATTATAATTAATTACAAAAATATCATTACACGCTGATATCTAGATGTCACCCCAAATCGGGCGACATCTCAAGATAACACCGTCAATTTGTCATTATAATGTCAATAATTTTCAACTAAATAAAAATAATTTGAATAGCATTGATATTTTCTAATACCATAATATTGAACCAAACAAATATCTATTGATGAATAACAATGATATTTAGATAATATGACATCTAAATAATATTGAAATTGAGATAACACTGAACCAAACGCCCCCTAAAATCATTCCTAGGTAGATACATCTCTTGCAATCCTGTTGATATAATGATTTTCAATGAATTTAGCAATTTGATAGTATTTATTTTAGATCCTTTAATTAAATTTTCAGACAATGAGTTAAGAAGGTTTTTTTTTTCTAATTAGTTAAGAAGGTTTATTATTCCTAGAAAGTCCTTAGGTCAAATTACTTATTGGTCCCTTTCATTTATATTACACTTTAGTTTATGTTTTTTAAGCTCTTTCATTTAGATTCCTAATTAACATTATAGAGATAAATTCCTATTTTGCTTTACTCTTAAGTCACTATTTTAAATTCTAGTAACTCAAGTGAAGAATTTTAACAAATTTAAGAACTCAAATAAAAAATTTCAAAAAAATATTGGTCAAAATATAATTATAAATAAATTATAAGAACCTATCATTATTTGGATATTTGCGAATATAACATGTCGTTATGTAGTATTTGCATATTAGTTACCCAATTTATTTAAATATCACGCTGCACACACTTTAAACTAATTTGTTTGCTCACATTAACTTTACACTAAATTAAAATTAGACTAGTAGATCGTGTTGTATATAATTTTTAATATTAAATTAATAATATTTTAAAGTATGCATAAACTCGCTCCAACAATTAAACCGACAATTTTCACATTTTACACAAATTTAAAAAATAATTTATTTCACAATTTTGTTTTAAATTTTTTATAAATTTTAAAATAAAAATATCACATCAAATGTTATCTTTTATTTCAATTAAAATAACCCCCTCCAAACAACCTTTATGATGCATTATTTTAATAGAATGAATATTTTATTTTATTTTTATTTTTATAGAATAATTTTTCAATATTTATTTTAATGAAATAATTATTTTATAGAAATTTTTATTTCATATGTCATAAAATAGTCATTCATTTAAGTAACTTAAAAAATAATTATTTTTCATTCATTCCTTATAATTAAGTTAAAAAAATAATTTTAAAATTATCTTTATTGACAAATACATAAACACATACATATATATACACATATACATGCATGCATACATATGCATACTACCTAGATCAAAATACTCAATTTGAGTATTTTGGTCTAGGATATAAAATAAAGTTGATATCTTTATTGAAAATTATAAAATAGGTGAAGTAAAATAAAATTTTTTTTATTAAAATTTTTGTAGAATGCTTAAAAAAATTTATCTATTATTATTATTATTATTATTTTTAAATTAGTACTATTTTATTCCTGATCTTAGTTCTCGCGTCAAACAAAGCCTAATACTTTTTTTTCATTCACTTTTTGGATTTACATTTCATTCTAGTTAAGTAAATAAAAGAATAATAATTTTATTTTCTTTAAAATAATAATTTTATTTTTATTATACAATAATTTTATTTTCATAAAATAATAATTTTATTTCATTCAAGTAAACTCATCATCAATCTTTTGGTAAAACTATTTGGGGGCGATAAGTCTAATTTGGGTATTTTCTTCTCACGGAAAGTTGATAGCTCATGAAAGTTCAGCCATGCAAATATTAATTAATTACTCAAGAGCTCGTGATAAAAGAAATTATAAACAGTTAAGAAGATGTGATTTCAAGCCTCAAATCAAGATCTTACCAGCAAATGAAACAAAAATTTACAAAATTAATGTGGAAAAAGAATGAGATAGAAGGTAAAATTATTTTACAAAATATTTTTATTATTACGTATAATTCTAATAATAATGGAGCACATGATAAATCATGTGGAGACAAAATCACAAAATTTTTTAAATGAGCGTTTGGTTTAATGTTATCTTAACGTTATGTCATGTTATTTAAAGAAAATAAATAATTAGTTTAATAATATTTAAAAATAAAATTTTATAAAATTATAGATTTATTAATTAAAAGATTATAATTAGATATTATATACCAAGATAACAATATATGAACATAATATACCAAATACCTCCTAAAATAATTTTTATGATCAATTTAATCCAACTTCAAGGTGATCTGTATGAATATTCTAACATGAAAGGATCCAAATAAAATAATTCAAATTTTATTGGCCTTTATGAAATATATTTTAAATTTCAAGGATTTAGGTGTAATTTACCTTAAAATATCTTCCATAATTTATTATCTATGGATATTTTTAATTAAATATCATGATTGGGTAAATATATATGTATCATGAAATGGAATAGTATGAGTGACATGCATTCATATCGTATATGCAAATTTTGAATATATAAATGTAATATTAATATTTATGTTACAAGAATTTTAATTACACATAGGTGCACATGCTTGAAGCCCTCACCAAATGATATACTATTACTTTAACAAACAAGGTTTTTAATTATATCATTCTTAAGACCAATATTTATTTATTTATTTATTTTTGATAACAAGACCAATAAAAGTTAAATCCAAGAAAAACGTGAATGAACATGTCCTCAATATAATAACATTATAAGCATAGGAGCATAAGGCATGGCATCAAAAGAGTATTACATTTAAATTTTAAGTTGAATTTAATTATATTTTGAGTTGATTACAAATTAAATTAATTTATGTCAATTCAAATAGAATAAAATATGATCAATCAAATTAGGTTTTAAATTCTGTCATGCATTAATATGATAAAACAAAATTAGATCATTGATAAGACCAACAAAACATAAACCTAAAGCATGAAAAACGAGTCCTAAATTAATAATAAAGATAAATTATTACGAAAATTTTATAATTTATTTATAATTATATTTTAATTTATAATTTTTAAAATTTTTACATAAATCTCTGAGAATCTTAGGGACCCAATAGGTCCCTTTTTTTAATATATATTTTTTTATGTTTTTATTTTAAATTTTAAGAATCTAAAAGAATAACTTTAAAAATTAAGGAGTATAAATCACATATACAATACTATATTTAATAAATATTATAAATTTTATATTTAATTCTCAAAAATTACAAAACTGATAAAGAACTCCAATTACAAATTATATTTTACATACTTAATTACTATTTATAAATATTATTAATTAAAAAAAATATTTATTTTATACAATATAGTTAGTCTTTAGTGTAAGATGCTCTAGATCTCACAATGAAATTTATCGACTTTAAATAGGATCATTCATTTTAGTTTTAGTCAACTTTTGGTTTATCGTTAATTTATCCTAAATAACTAGATATTATAGTTATTTTGAATGATCGGATTTTCATTTCATTTAAATTAATAATTATAATTTAAAATTTTTTATCATAAGTAAAACCAGCATTAAACTTAAATAAGATAATGTGATTAGAATAAATAAATTATGTAAAATATAATTTATAATTGTAGTTCTTTATGAGTTTTATAATTTTTGAGAGTTATAGATAAAAACTATATTATTTATTAAATATAGTATTATATATGTAATTATTTTTTAAAAAAATATATTAAAAATTTAAGAGAAAAATTAAAAAAATTATTGAATAAAATATAATTATAAATTAACTATAAGGCGCTCAAGTCATAAGACACAGCATCAAAATGTAGATAATTCAGTCATGTTGCTCTAGCACATTAAATCATCAAGTGGGCCAATTTTAATATTATTATCACTCCCATTTTAATTAAAGAGTTGTTTAGTCTATTATTATTTTGACATTATGTATTTTAATTTAGATATGATTTTTAAATTAATAATTTATAATTTTATAAAAAAATTATTTATAGATCTCATTTAATTAAACAATTTCTTACTCTATATAATATGACATAACATTGAGATAAAATTGAACCAAATGACCTCTAAGTTAACTTTATTATTTTTCTTTAATCACTTCTAAAATTATTGACAACTGTTTATTGTGTTTGCTAAACTCGGAACTGACTCATAATTGATCTGGTAAGAACTGATCCAATCCAAAAGCAGCAAAACCGGATTGATTCCAACCAGTTTCGAGTAAAGGTGGCTTGGGCTGAGGTCATTTGTGGTGTCGAACCGGTTCAGAACTAGTCATACTTTTTTTAAAATTTTAAATTTATTGTGGGCCCAAGTTTAATTGAAATTATTGCTATGGGCCCATTGCTTTTGACTCTTTCTCTTAGGGATGGGCCCTTTGTTGTAAAACTTTATTTTCTTTTTTTTTTTAAATGAGATGGAAGGCCCCTCCATATAATTTTACCTTTTTATTTTTATTTTTTTTGGGTTGGCTGGCAGGCAGCAAGGTTAAACTGCATTATATTTATTTATTTATTTATAAATACAATGAATTTTGTATTTTCTTCCATAAATAACCCTGTTGGCTGTACTTTCCTTGCACTAAACTTATTTCTCTCCCAAAATCTCAAAGTTTCAAAGTTCTCAAATGTTTGATTGACTTGTTGTGAGCTGGAGTTGGAAGAAATCGTTGCATATTACATCGTACATTTACATATATATTCGTAAGAATAAAATCAAAGATTTGTCTAACAATGATGCTGCCTTCATTCTAGAATATTATTTGAAAGAATCAAATCAACATTTAACTGAAATAGCTGAGACGTAATAGAACGTCGAAGTCCCTGCATTAACCTAGTTGCAGCAACTATAATTCAAACTCATAGTAAATATAGCAAAGTATAAAAAAATTTTACGTTATTTCAAATCACATGATATTTCAAGTACAATCACGCAATTCATAATTTGTAAGAAATGTCGGAAATAATATTCTTATAAATCGGAAGGTAACAGTAGTAGGATTGGCACGTTCATCACATATTTTGATAAGTGCTATAAATTTGATAAATAAATATACCAATCAATTACTACATGATTCAACATTTACACAAACAAATAGGTAGATTAATTATTGAAAAGATAAAAGTCATATTTAAATTTATTCTCACTAATTTTAAGCTAATAATAAAAAAAGAAATATAAGATAAAATTCATGTGAATGTACTTGAAGTTATGAACAATATAATATTTTGAATATATTATCGTTTCTCTATATATCTTATAGAACATGACATATACATACAAACTGAGAGTGCAAAAGTCATTTTAGTTGCCACAAATTATAATATCCTTTAAGTAATATATAATATAAATTCTTATCCTAAAATAATGACATTATAAATTAATCTATTTATTGGCATTACTGTCAAATTTTCAATTAACGTAATTTTTAATGAAATATATATATATCTCCCAAAAGCTTGAGAATATCAATCTCTTTCGCTTAACTTTTCTTAAGAACAGTTTGTATATGTAAGAAAATATTGAGTCACATAATAGGTCATGTCTATAGCTGGTAATTATGTTAAAAAAAAAGATATATAATCATTAAGCAACTTGCTTGAACACTAAATATAAAAAAATTAGTTAATTTAATTCAATACATTTTCAAATTTAATTTGAAATTAAATAAATTTTAATGAACACTTGATATTAAAAAAAAAATTCAAGTGAAGATGGAAACTTAGTATTCACAAACTTGCTTGAACACTAAATATCAAAAAATAAGTTAATTTAATTCAATACATTTTCAAATTTAATTTGAAATTAAATAAATTTTAATGAACACTTGATATTAAAAAAAAAATTCAAGTGAAGATGGAAACTTAGTATTCACAAACCACTAGTAAAGGAAAGCTATTTTACGGCGGTTCCTTCAAATATTAACACAACCGTCGCGTATTCAAACGTCGTAATAGCTAACAGAGCTTTGACGATGGTTTGGACCACCGTAAAAGAAAACTTTAAACGGCGGTTGATATGGGTCAACCGTCGTTATAAAAAAACTATAGACGGCAGTTCTCTTTGCAGAACTGTCGTCTATAGTTTATTTTTTAAAAAAATAAATATTTGATATTCAATTTTTTTTATCAAAAAATAATGCAATAATGTACATCCAGAAGTCATTTTAATCATTGAATTCATAAAAAAATATCAATATCGATCACATAAAATATAACTTCAATTACATAAACTTTTAATATTAAATAGCAAAACAAGTGCAGATACAAAACAAGAAACAAAATCACATTATTTTGAATCTAAATTCATGAAACAAAACTGCTCCATAAGCTCCATGGCTTCAAATGTACTTATGCTGAATGACTGTAGAAAGAAAAAATATATAAATATCATATTGCATGCAAAAGTAGCTTTAAAAAATAAAAATGAATAGTTGTAACAAAGGTTATACTACAAAAAGAGAAATGAGGACACTTTATTTCAGGTTTTCAATATATAATAAATCCAATATGTTCAGAAATAATTAACTAAAAGCGTAAATCTCGTTTACAAAAATATCATAGATTCTCGGTTCTAAGAATGACTGAAGGATGCATACCGATAAGCGACATATAATTCTTGAGCCATCTGTGAACACAAAACGAATTCCTTACTTGGATGTTACACTGTCATCTACCTGTAGAATCATCATTATTATTAATTAATAAATACATATATATATAATAATCAATATTAATATTAGGGTAAAGTACATTCAGGTCTTTAAGGTTATTGTATAATTTTACATCGATTTATATTTTTAAATTTTTAATATATGAGTCCTTTATGTAGGTTCACATCTTAATTAGGTCCCTAAGGTTGTATTAAATGAATCATGCAGGTCCATTAAGACGGTTTCAAACAAAAAATTACTAAAAAAAAAGTAAAAAACTGATAAGAATTAGGATAAAATTCAGAAAGGTTTACCTAGAGAGACAGACAATTATAAAAAAAGGAGAATTCGCAAACATGTATAAAAAAATGGAAGAGTATTGTATGTAGCTGAATCAGGCATGCATGATAATATAATGTGTTAATCATACCAAAATGATATGTGTGCTGGAGCCCAATTTGTTCAGCAGATCTGGACATTTGATTCAGCATGCCCAATGCAGAATTTATTTTCTGAAGCTCTGATTCTACCATTTAAAAGAAAGAACAATTATATTCAAATTATATAGATTAACATACATGATAATATAATGTGTTAATCATACCAAAATGATATGCGTGCTGGCCGGGTTGGATTTCACTTAATTCACCTAAACTCAAGAGATTTAAATGTAGTATGCAAGTTTAGAAATAATTGATTTTCTAAAATAGTAAATTAAACAAAATGAATGGCATGAAATTTTAAGAAGCATGAAATTAGTCTTAATAGTAATATTTATGATAATTTTCAAATTATAAGTATGGGACTAACATATGATTTATATGAACTTTTGTATATATAAATAAAATCATACCTTCGTAGTTATTTTTTTAAGCTCCATAATGTACACCTGTAAATTAAATTAGTAATTAAGATTTTATAATTATCACATAAATAATCAAGGTAAAAGATTATTTTAAATGTTATATTATCTCATAGTTTCCATTCATATCATATATATGCTGCCAATGGCTCACGAATATCATTGTCAAATTCGTCATTACTAAATTCGCTCTTATTTTCCAATAACTACAAAATTAAAATTAGTTAATAACATATAGAATTAAAAATCAAAATAAATATTCTAGACCACGTACAGTAGAAGGTATTTCTGATAAGCCCGCAAGTACAATGTGACGTATATACATGAGTATGTAATATCCAAGCTCTTCAGAGGCTGCATTAATATAACGACTATCCTTTCTCTTGTGTGCAACTTTCCATAAATTTGACCTAGAAATAGGATCCTCAATTCCATTTTTTTTTTGCTACAAAAAATAAGATAATATAAATAATCATATTTCATGGTAAATACAAATAAAAAATAAATATTAGTATATTGATCTATCATTTCCTGCTCCAAGCCTGCATAACCCTTCCTTGAGATAGTATGATGGTATTTCTGACTCTTTGCCCTCTCTACAGCTGTGCGACTTTTATTCTATATAAGATATTAATATATATTATAATTATTAATTTCAAATAATACATATGACTTCAAAAAAAAATTTACCTGAAATTCTTCAGAGATATGATAGTTGACAAATAAATTCCAATCCTATTGGGAGATGAAATTATAGTCATCAAGAATAACATATCGAGCTTCTTCATCTTTCTCCTCGATAAATTTTTTGTACATAAAGGATTTTCACGTCTTCCACATCTTCCCCATATGAACAAATAATTTGTCATGCAGCTCATCTACTTCATCAAATGTATTCTGCAAGAAAAATAATAAAAATATTAACAACTTAAATACTTTTTAAAAAAAATAAAGAAAATATCTTACCGTTATTTGTTCCTGCATTAACTGTTTATTTGATTCTGGGACTTCACGCCAGTTAATGCATGATCTGTGTTTCTCCCAGGTATTGGTAAGCCATTGACTATCTCAGTTGTTAATTTTTCGGTATTCTTTATATTTATTATCAATTTCAATAATTGAGTCAAGCCACTTTTTTTTTTCAAGCTTGTAGAGGATGATTGGTCCGCCATTAAGCTGCAATTATATTAGTAACATACGTTGATCAATGGAAAATTACAGAAGAAGAAAAAATAATACGAATGTAATAAAAATTTACCATTTGCTATTCTTTATATTTCTAGCAATTCATTTTTCATTTCTTTTCAGATTTATTTACTAACTCAGTATCATCTTCACCTTCGATTACGTAGGTAGGAGCCTCATCAGAATTATCATACATAGTCATAGGCAGTTCATTTGTAAATCCGAATAACTTTTCATAAGTAGTATTATTATCTTCATCTATCATAAATTTTGGCTTATGATTGAGAACGATTGACCACTGTGGATTAGCAAGATCTTCAACATAGAAAACTTATTTAACTTGGTTTGCGAGAATGAAACAATTATCTTTATGACCAATCCGATTAAAATTGACTAATGTAAAATCCATCTTGTCAATTTTGCTCCCACCATTACTATCTACCTATAAGCATTTGAATAATGGAATACAAAAACTAATATAATCAAGTTTTCACATCTCTTCAATAACACCAAAGTAGCACAAATCACCCATATGAGGACTTTTATCTTCTGCACTTGATATTTACAAAGTTTGAGCAATTAAAGAAACCCCACTATTTTGAACAACTAGTTTGTTGTCCCGTTCTTTAGTGAAAAAGTGATATCTATTGATAATATATCCATCGTACTTCACCACACAATGATTTGATAAAAATGCTAAATACTTCAATGACTTATCGATGTTAGCATTTTCTGTTCCACATAATAATGTAGATATACGACAGCCAAATTATTCAATGAACTCTTTGATGTGCTTATTCTGAATCCATATCTCATTTCGTGCATTTAACTTCGTAATTGTTCTTTGTGCTCTTCAATATATGAATCCACAACTACTGAATTACACAAAACATACAAATGTGCCTACCTTAACATGTTAATATCTACAACATGAGACTTCCCTGATGTAATGTCTCTTCCGTACTTGTCAACTGCGGTATGATCAATAGAAACTCCAATTGGGTTAATATTATGTAAGTATTCATTACAAAATTCTATGACCTCTTCAGCGACATAGTTCTCAATCATGCAAGCTTCTGGTCTGTAACGATTACGAATATATCCTTTGAGTATTTTCATATATCGCTCGAAAGGATACATCCACCGCAAAAAAATAGGTCCATAGAGTTGTACCCCTCTTACTAAATGAACTATTAAGTGTACCATGATATCAAAAAATGAAGGTGGAAAGAACATCTCTAACTCACAAATTGTTTCAATAATATAAACTTGAAGTGCATCTAACTTGAGAGGATCTACAGTTTTAGTACATAAAGAGTTGAAGAAAAAAGATAGCCTCGTAATTACACTGCGAAGTTTAGCATCCAAACTGCCTCTAATAGCTACAGGTAACAATTGTTGTATTAACACGTGACAATCATGCGATTTCAAATTAATTAATTTCAATTCTTTGAGATTTATGTGACTTTTCAGGTTTGAAGAATAACCATCTGGCACCTTTAACTCATACAAACCCTTACAGAATCGCTTTTTCTCCTCTTTCGTGAATGTATAACATGCATGTGGAAGACATGTTCGGCTGTCATAGACCTTAGGAGTAAGTTGCTGTCGAATTCCCATATTAATCATATCTAATCGTGCATTTATACTATTTTTACTTTTTTCAACGGTATTTAATAGTGTACCAATAATACTATCACAAATATTTTTTTCTATATGCATGACATCTAAATTGTGACGCACATGCAAATATCCCAATACTCAAGGTCAAAAAATATTGATCTTCTTTTCCAATAATTTATTTTTGGAGGATCTTGACCTATGGTGCTCAAAACTTGTATCAACTCTCTCCCATTAAGTGGGCATGGAGCTTTCTCAAACTCAGCATTACCATCAAAAGCTTTCTTTTTTTTGCGAAACACATGATCTCGAGGCAACCACTTCCTGTGACATATTTAACATAATTTTTTTTTCCATATTTTAAATACTGTGCATTAGTCTTATCACCATAAATAACACATGCATAGTAACCTTTAACACTGCATTCCGCTAAATTACCATAGGCTGGATAGTCATTCACAGTCTATATAAGTGCTGCCCTTAATGTAAATAGCTTATACTGGTAAGCATCATATTTTGCACTCCTTCTTTCTATAACTTTTTAAGATCATCTATAAGTGAAAAAAGATAAACATCTATTTTATTTTCAGGTTGCTTCGGTTCAGATATCAACAAAGTCAACATGATAAATTTATATTTCATGTATAAATTAGGAGATAAATTATAAATAACTAAGAAAATAGGACAATAACTATGCTGACTACTTTGAACACTGTGCGGATTAAAGCCATCAGTGTATAACCCAAGTCTTAAATTCCTTGGATTTTCGGCAAAATTTGGAAATCTAATATCGAAAGATTTACATTGTGATGAATCAGCAGAGTGTCGCATCATTCTATCAAATACACGTCCTTCACCATCAACATGCCAAGTAAAATTTTTAGCATATTCTTTATTTTGAAATAGTCTTACAAAGCGCGGTATCAAGGGCAAATACCACAAAATTTTTTCTGGAATACCATATTTTTCTTTAATACCATCTGCACAGAGCTTCCACCTTGATTTCCCACATTCTGGACATTGTTCTAATCCACTATACTCATCCTGATATAAAATACAATCATTAGGGCATGCATTGATCTTCTCATAATGCATTCCTAACTTACGAAGCATTTTCTTTGCTTCGTAAGTTGAATTCGGAAGTTAGGTTAGAATTGGGAGCTGGTAACATACCTTGATTGGGAGCTGGTAACATATCTTTTATAAGAATAAGCAACTCTGTAAAGCACTTGTTGCTTAAACCATTTGCTGCCTTTAAGTTAAACAAATGCATTAGTACGGAAAGTTTAGTAAAACTTTTAAAGTTAGGATATAATGGACTCTTAGCCTCTCGAAGCAACTCTTCAAACTATTCTGGAGCTCCTGATAAATTATTTTCAATATCCCAAACTAGATCTTCCATTCTATCTTTATCAACTGTATTTTCAATGTTAACATAAGCATCTGCACATGTAGATGATGTACTTCTCCCAATATTATTCATTTCATTTCTTACAGATTCACCGTGTCAAATCCATCTTTCATAAGTCTCATCAAATCCATGAAAAAATAAATAATCTTTCACAATATTGGCTTCAAATAATTTCATATTTTTACATCTCAAGCACGAACATCTTATTCTGTCATTAACTAAACATTCATTTTTCAGTGCAAAATCTATAAAGGAATTTACTCCATTATCATATTCAAGTGATCGTCTATCCATTTTAATCCAATATCGATCCATATATAACTACTTATATGATAAGGCATAATATAATTAATGTGTATTAATTAATTCAGCTTAGATGCTAAACAAATTCTACTTATACATCAGAATGAACATATAAATAAACTGAAAAAAAAAATGAAACAATTATTATTTAACTTATGTGAAATTAAGTAAAAATGATAGTTGAAATTTCTGAATCCCAATATTTTACAATCAACCTAAAAAAATAATAATTAAATAAAAAAATAAAGAAGTAAATTTACTTTAAGAAATAAATTTTTAAATTCAAATATTTCGGCCAAAAATAAAAATGAAAAAGAAGAAGAAGAAAGTGGTGAAAGAAGGTGAAGTTTGCTTAAAAATTATTATATTGGTAACTTTAATTTGAATCAATTGGGAAATAAACTAATAATTTTATGCTTAAAAGGAATAAAGTATTAATGAAAAAGTCCGTAATAATCGAAATATTACATTATCCTGTCATTTTTATGATATAAATGAAATTTTGGTTTCATGGGCTCTCTTCGGGCAACAAACAATTGGGCCTTACTTTAAACAAAATAACAACAACGATTGGGTACTTAAATTAAAATAATGCCATTTAATTTAGGAAATACATTTTGTAGAATTAAATAGACTTCCATCAAATTAATTTTTCCATTAATCATAATATAAACTTATATGCAAACAATAATGAAATGAATTACAAATTAAAATAATGCCATCCTTAATCCTTTTTATCCTTATTAATCTCATCAAGAATCACAATTAGGGCCACAACAAAAGCATAATCCACATTTGGGTAAATAGAGATCCCAAATGCATCCTTCCCAAGAACTATGTTCTTTGCTGAATACTGCCTGCTCATCTGCATAAATAATTAATAATCATTTAATTAAACTAAATTCATAATATTAGTTAATCATGATTAGTATACTAATTAAAAAGTTTTAAAATTTGCATATATCACTTTCAAACATGCTCTTATTATTAATTTAATTAGAGCAATATTTATTAATGTTGCATTTACCACCTTATAGTTGAATTAATTATATAATTAACCTTCCACCATCAGTAAATTGTGATTATTTCTATAAATATTCCTTTTGAGGAAAATAAGCAATATGCTTAATATAACATGCATGTTACCTAAGTTTTTAAACTTGCATTTGACAAAAATAATATATGGGTTCAAGGTATAGGAGTATTCATATGTGGATCCCAAGTTTTAAATTTTTCCTACATTAGTCTGTGATCAATTCACATTTTGCGCTGTCGTTAAGTTCGCAAGCTAATGAAGCCGTTATATATAATATACTTTACCTTTTTACTATTGAAATTTAATTATTTACGATAAAAAGAGATGGAATGACATTTTATATTATTTCTTTTCTTATAATTAACACTAATCAAGGATTTTGATGTTTGAATAATGAGTTTAAGTTATTAGATTACTGTCGAATATCAAGATTGATTGTAAGTTTAAAAATTTAATTGAGACGGTTAATAAAAAGTTGAAGCTTCGTTAATATAAATTAAGAATGAAAAAGCTCGAGGATGGAGTGTAGTTGGACATTTACTTCAAGCAACAAGCGTACAAAAAATTGGATCGATTAGGTTAAGAGATAGATGACTCGGAGACCAAGTAAACGGGGACTTTTTGTTGTTTTGAATTGAAAAGTTTATAAAACCGACTTTGACGTGGGTTGGAGCTTGGTTAGAAGTCAAAAAACTGACTAGCGAGATTCTTACTCGAGCAATAATAGTTTTTGTGTTGCCAAGGAAGATGGTGCAGGATCTCTCAAAGTAGCTTCCCTTCACCTTGAAATCACAATGTTGTTCGGTGGAATTCGAAGCCAGGAAGACGTCGAGCTCTGTCTTGAACTGAAATAGACTCGTCTTTCTCGCATTGAAGAGAAGATCCTTCGAGCTCGAGCTGTCTCCCCTGAAAACCTTCCATCTTCTATGCATGGATATTATCTGAAGAAGTTGCATGACAGTGATTAGGGTTAGGATTTGCATGATCATGTGAAGATCGAGGAAGAAGCGTTAACGATGTGAAGTTGGTAATTATTTGTTATCAGAGGAGCTCATGCATGAATGTAAAATCATTAGTCATTGGTTATCTAAAATATATTAATTATTAGAGCAAGAGATTTTGAATTTCAGCTTTAAATTCACTAAATATTTCTATCATAACATTAAAACTTAAAAGTCTATTATTCAATGATTTCAGTGCAGAATAGGTCATATAATATGTCTTAAAACTTGTTAGTAAGTGAAGTTTGTTAACCGGATAAATAACATTCAGTACTACGTACTTCATGTTAAGAGTGATATTATGCGGGTCTAAGATTTTCAAAATCTTTCATTTAGGTCTCTTAATTCTCAAAATGACTTTCAATTGGCTCTATGAGGTGAATATAAATATTTCAATGAAGTTTTTTTTTTTAATGAACTCCATCAGTTTTTCAACAAAAGATTAACAAAACTTATTTTTAAATTAACTCATATTAATTTTAAAATGAAGGAAATGCTTTCAAGTCACCATAGAGTGCCGCCACGCTCAAAGCAGCCCCGTCGATCATATCAGCTTGCAGACGATTAAGAGAGAGAGAGAGAGACACAGAGAGGGAGAGAAGGAAGGGTAAAATTATAAATTTATAATCTTTTACTAATTTTTTTTGTTTGGATTTGGAAAAGATCAAAAATAAAATATTTTAAAAATTGAGGACCCAAATAAAAAATCATGATATTAACCATGATACATATATAGACTAAGAGAGATGTTAAAAAAATTATAAAGATATATTTACTTACATGCCACACTATTTAGCTTTATTTATACATTACTCATTCATTCTTAGTTAATTACGCTATGCACACTCAAAACATTATAAAGCTTATATATACACACTTGAGTTAAAACTCAGTCAAAAACTATTTAAAAATATATATATATTTTATTAATAAATCATTAAAATTATATTTTTTTACCTTTAATATTACATATTTTTTCTCCTCAATGCCACACTAAAGCGTTATTCTGTCCTAAAATCAATTCAAGTCGCGGATGTGATCTACTTCCCTTGCCACCAGCTAAACATCAAGATTTTAGGATGTTCACTCAAAATATATTTAAATATCCATAAAATAATATGATGAACGACTTAGATTTTTTGTAACCTAACTATATAGTTAGGTTATTAGAAAATTATAATTACTCATTATAATGAAAATAAGTTAAAATATATGTATATAAGATTTTATAATATTTTGAGTGTGCATAACATAATTAATAAAGAATGAATAAGTAATGCATAAATAAAACTAGATGTTGTGGTACGTAGTTAAATATTCCAATTATAAAATGGTAGGAATGGTTACCTTCTGTTGCATGGAGACGAGGGGATTGCCGGCGGCATCGACGAGGACGCGGCGGTCACGGATGCTGAGAAGCTTTCCCTTGACCTTAAAGAAAATGTTCCCGTTGACGTCGGTGACGGCATAGTCGCCGTCGGTGAGGCTGATGGCCTTCTCCGTCACCGTTAGGTCGACGGGGTACGGCGCGCAGAAGTGCGGGGCGACGACGACCACCGAGGCCTCGCACGTTGCCATTGCAAGGTAGATGGAGGTGGTGGTAGGCGGCGAAAGTGAAGATGTAGGAGGCGGACGAGGAGATTGCTAATGGCAGTGGATTGTGGTTTTTATATGGAGAGCGAGCGAGAGAGAGAGAGAGAGAGAGAGAGAGCAAGCCATGAGAGGTTACATGGAGGTTTCCTACACGCGGTTGGAAGCTCGGCTGCGGTTTCAACTTGTCGGCCGGCCAAGTCAATGGCCCCGCCTTATGCTGACATCGCAGCTTCCTATTTTATGAATTTTAATTAAATAAAAGTGGAGATTATTAAATTGGGATTTGAATAAAATAAAATATATTTAGTCTATTAAATTATTTAAATTTTATTGTATTTTAATAGATTAATTATGGGATAAAGATTAATTTAAATAATCTTATTTATAAGAATTATTTGTTAAGCTGTTTGAAATTTTTTTATGAGAATCAGGTACAGGATTTGTTATATATGCTACCATTATTAATACAGGATAATCAGATAAGCTGCAATAAGGGATTATCAGGATTTCTGATTCAAGGCTGTAAGTTCTCAAGCTTCTTCTTAGGAAACGTGAATAACTGATTCACTTGGGTATTTTCAGCAGTGATTTCTCTTGGATCTTCTTCGTAGATGGAAACTTGCAATAACCCTCTACTAAACAGAAGTTCGAGGACCTTACGACGATCGCAGTACAGTAAATATTCCAGATTTTCTATTCCGGTGAAAAGGTACAGTAGTACATTCTACATGGAAAATAAGGAATATGATCAGACGGAAGATGGTCCTCAAACCAATTCTCTTCTCACCTTCCAAAAGACCGCATCTCTCCTTCATCCAATGTGATGAACTCAAAGAACTCCATTTGTCAATCAGGAAAAGGGATATTTGAATCATTTCCACTGCAGAATTGTGGGCAAATTAACACTGCAGACGCATAAATGTGAAATAAATCAGCTCAAGTTTTCATTTTTCTTATTCGCAATATAGCATTCATGAAAAGACCTAAATCATCAATAAATAATAATATCTGATTTAAGCAAAAGAAGGAACAGGAAATCAGAAGTGCAAAAACCCATTGCAGTCATAATACCAGTACTACACCTGATGCAGCTAACAGCAAAAATCCCACTCCATTTCAGAATAGCAGCATATATGCAACAAATTGAAGATGTACAGCAGCAAAATTGTCACCTGCTAACAAAAGATCCATTCAGGAATGGAAGGCAAAAAACCTGGCACAAAAACCGGCAAAGAGCAAGCCTGGAATTTATCAAATGTCTGACAATGCAGCCATTTCTCATGTCAAATAAACTAAGCTGCAGTAAACAAGCCTGGCAGCATGGACTCGTTTAATCAATTTACTAGGTACAAATTTCAGGCAAAAGCCAGGTTTTAGAATAGATATGACATCATCAACCCAACATATATCCTTCATTCACACAAGAAGGTTCACTCTGAATATGTCATAGGCAAACACATCCACATGAGTGAACCCAAATTGAAGTAGTTCATGTATCTCTATGTTAAAATGTGATTTGAATAATAAATTAAATAATCCTAATTATAAGAAATTATTTGTTAGGCTGTTGAGCTTTTTATGGGAATCAGATACAGGATTTATTATAGGCTACTATTATAAATACGGGATGATCTGGTAACCTGAAATAAGTGGGATTATCATGATTTCTAGTGAAGGCTGCAAGTTCTCAAGCTTTTTCTTGGGAAACGTGAATAGGTAATTCACTTGGGTATTTTCAGCAGTGATTTTCATTGGATCTTCTTCGTTGGCTATGGAGATGATTTCGTAGGAATCTGAAGGCAATCATCTGAGGCTTAAGGAGCGATTGGATTGTCTAATCTGAAAGAAGAAAAGATTCAATTTATGTATCCCGTCTGAGATCAAAAACCAGGTGATTGGTGTAAGGTTCTCTTTCTATCTGATTTTCTACATAATAAAATCTCTCTCTGCTCTCCCCGTGGATGTAGGAGGAATATCTCTGAACCACGTAAATCTGGTGTTCTTGTGGTTGCTTCGTTCTTTTATTATCATTATTTCTCATACTTATCTGGCACGATTTATTTGACTAACTACACGTCCGGCGATCCGAATTTTTCGCTGCGTATTATTTCACAACATTTGGTATCAGAGTGCATTTTTGTGTAGTTTGTCATTCTGGTGCTACAGATATACCGATTACAAAGTTTGAGATGCAGAAATTTGATGGTAAAAAGGACTTCGGTATTTGGCAACGAAGGGTGAAGGCTATCTTAGTTCAGAATGACCTTCACCATGCTCTTCTCGGAAGAGAAAAGCAAAAAAGATGACAGATGAAGAATGGGAGGAGCTAGATTTGAAAGCATCAAGTACAATTCAATTATGCCTGGCGGATGAGGTACTATATAATATTTCTGATGTTGAGACTTCTGTTGATTTATGGAGAAAGTTAGAAAAATTTTATATCTCAAAGTCACTCACAAATAAACTTTATATGAAAAGGCAACTTTATAGTTTGCGTATGTCTGAGGGGGCTGATCTATTAGAACATATGAATGTTTTCAGTAAAATGATCTCACAGCTTCGCAGTATTGATGTAAAATTAGAAGAAGAGGATGAGGCTTTACTTCTTCTTTCATTATTGCCTAAGTCTTATGACCATCTGGTAACGACTATTCTGTATGGCAAAGACACTCTTAAAGTGGAGAAAGTCAATACAACTTTATTGTCAAATGAGGTGTGGAACAAGCAGAGCACAGGTGAAAGTTTGACAGTAAAATTAGTCAAGACAGAGGCAGGTCAAAGAACAAATTTGGCAATCAGTATAGGTATAGATCCAATTCAAAAGGAAAGAATAACAGGTGTCACTACTGCAAAAAGGAAGGTCATTAGAAAAAAGATTGCACCAAGAAATCTAAGCAGTAGCAGAAGAAGAAACCAGGTGATGAGGCTAGTATTACTTCAGGATTAGAGAAGGATTGTGAAACGTTATGCACCTTCTCAGGTATGGATTCTTCTGATTCATGGATTTTAGATTCTGGTTGTTCCTATCATATGTGCCCATTCAGAGATTGGTTTTCTACTTATTCTATACATGATGGTGGTAGAGTTATAATGGGTAATAATTCTGAGTGTAAATCAGTTAGGATAAGAACAATAAAAATAAAGATATTTGATGGAGTGATAAGAACTTTGACAGAAGTCAGACATGTTCCAGATCTTAGGAAAAGTTTGATCTCCCTAGGTACCCTTGATGCTAGTGGATGCACTTTTACTAGTTCTGATGGCATTATAAAAATGAAGAAGGGTGCTCTGATTGTAATGAAGGGGGAGAAAATTGGATCATTATACAGATTGATTGGGAAAACTATTACAGGAGATGTTGCTGTTACATCCTCTTCAGATGATGATGATACTATGCTATGGCATGCTAGGTTGGGTAATATGAGTGAGAGAGGATTATTAGAATTGCACAACAAGAAGCTACTTAAGGGGATTAAATCATGTAAGATTGATTTCTGTGAATCTTGTGTTCTTGGCAAACAGTGCAGGGTAAAATTTGTTACTTCTAATAAAAAAAGTAAAAATATCCTTGAGTATGTACATTCAAATATATGGGGTCCATCTCCTGTTACTTCGCTCGGAGGAGTCAAGTATTTTGTTACTTTCATTGATGATTATTCAAGGAAAGTCTAGGTTTACTTCTTGCAGCATAAATCAAAAGTATTTGAGAAATTCAAATACTGAAAGGCAAGTATAGAAAAAACTACTGGCAAATACATTAAGATTCTCCGTACAGATAATGGTGGAGAGTACACCTCCAAAGAATTTTAAGATTTCTGTTTAAAAGAAGGAATTACTCGGCATTTTACTATCCCAAACACGCCACAACAAAATGGTGTAGCAGAAAGGATGAACAGGACATTGCTTGAGAGAGCGCGATGCATAAGATTATTTGCGGGCTTGTCAAAACTATTCTGGGCTGAGTCAGTTAATACAGCTTGTTACTTGGTGAACAGGTCACCTTCATTGGCATTAGAGCTTAAGGCACTAGAGGAGGTATGATCAGGTAAACCAGTTGATTATTCTAACTTGCATATTTTTTGTTGTCCTATTTATGTTTTGTTGCAGGATACAGAGAGGACTAAACTAGATTCTAAGTTCAAAAGATGTATCTTCATGGGGTACGCTTCTAGTGTAAAAGGGTATAAAATTTGGGACCCTAACACAAGAAAGTCAGAGCTTTGTAGAGATATCAGATTTGATGAAGCTTCTATGTTTAAGAAATCTCAAGAGAAGATTCAGGATGAACGGAAGATCGATAATGCTGTTCAAGTAGAGTTTGAGAAAAACTCAGGTGAAATTGACAGCAGGTCAGATGATTCACATCAGGATGAAATTTCGGTATATCTACCTCAGGATAAGCCTTACTCTATTGCTACAGGGAGGGCTAAAAGAGAAGTGCAAAAATCTCTGAAGTTCAGAGATATTATAGCTTATGCATTTCCTGTTATTTCTTCTGATCCCTTATCTTTTTAGAATGCAATAGAGAGAAAAGATAGCAAACAATAGCTGGATGCTATGCAGGAAGAGATGAATTCTCTTCAGAAAAATCAAACTTGGGAGTTGGTGGCACTTCCTAAAGGTAAAAAGGCAATCGACTGTAAGTGGGTATACAGGAAGAAAGAAGTTTTATCTTCAGGAGAACCAGAAAAATATAAAGCAAGATTGGTTGCTAAGAGTTTCAGTCAAAAAGAAGGAATAGACTTCAATGAGATTTTTTCTCCAGTGGTGAAATATTATTCTATTAGAATTTTACTTGCTATGGTACCTATATAGGATTTAGAGTTGGAGCAGCTTGATGATGTGAAGACAGCGTTTTTACATGGCAATCTAGATGAAGAGATTTATATGATACAACCAGAAGATTTTGTTCAACAAGACAGTGAGAAGATGATATGCAAGCTAAAAAGATCTCTTTATGGGTTAAAGCAGGCTCCACGTCAATGGTATAAAAGGTTTGATACCTTTATGATAACACATGGTTATATAAGAAGTAAGTTTGATAGCTGTGTCTATTTCTGATTTCTTAGTGAAGATTCTATTATTTTGCTAATGCTCTATGTTGATGACATGCTCATAGCTTGCAAATATATGCATGAGATTAGTGAGCTGAAAAGAGTACTCAGTTCAGAATTTGAGATGAAAGACCTAGGCAGTGCTAAAAAGATTCTAGGTATGGAGATTCATCGAGATCGTCATGATGGCAAGCTATGGTTTAATCAAAAAAATTACATAGAGAAGGTATTGGCAAAATTCAATATGAAAAATGCCAAAGCTGTCAGTACACCTCTAACTCAGCATTTTAAACTTTCTTCGCAGTAATGCCCAAAGTCAGATAAAGAATTTCAAGAAATGCATAATGTACCATATGCTAATATGGTTGGATGTCTAATGTATGCTATGATATGCACTAGACCGGATTTATCACATACTGTTAGTGTTGTTAGCAAGTATATGGCTAACCCAGGAAAAGAGCATTGGAATGCTTTGAAATGAATTCTACGTTACTTAAAAGGCACTTCAGATTGTGGTCTGTTATTTGAGAAAAATTCAGATTCTGATCTTTTGATTGGTTATGTCGATTCTGATTATGCAGGTGACCTTGATAAAAGAAGATCCACTACAAGATTCATCTTTATTTTAGGTAGAGGTCCCATCAGCTGGAAAACTACTTTACAGAATATTGTAGCTTTAACGACAACAGAGGCAGAGTATATTGCTGCAGTTAAAGCTGCAAAGGAAGCTGTCTGGTTAAAAAGTTTGGTCAGAGAACTTGGTATTTCACAAAGGACTGTTAGTTTGCATTGTGACAGTCAAAGTGCAATTTATCTTGCAAAAAATCCTGTTTTTCATGCAAGAATAAAACATATTGACATCATATATCACAAACTCAGAGAGCTTGTGTCAAGCGGTGATATTAAGCTTGTGAAAGTTTAAACTCAAGATAATTTTGCAGATATGCTTACTAAACTTTTACCAGTAGCCAAGTTTTTATACTGCTTAGACTTGGTTAACATTCAGAGGAGCTAAGGTATGAAGGCCCCAGAGAGAGGGGGTGTTTCTACAGAGAGATTATGTTGTCTGCTTAAAAGTATCAACTTTAATCAAATTAAGGTGAAGATTGTTAAAATGTGATTTGAATAATAAATTAAATAATTCTAATTATAAGGATTATTTGTTAGGCTATTGAGATTTTTATGGGAATCAGATACAGAATTTATTATAGGCTACTATTATAAATAAGGGATGATCTGGTAAGCTGAAATAAGTGAGATTATCAGGATTTCTGGTAAAGGCTGCAAGTTCTCAAGCTTCTTCTTGGGAAACGTGATTTTCATTGGATCTTCTTCGTCGGCTACGAAGGTGATTTCGTAGGAATCTGAAGGCAATCATCTGAGGCTCAAGGAGCGATTGGATTGTCTAATCTGAAAGAAGAAAAGATCCAATTTCTGTATCCCGTCTGAGATCGAGAACCAGGTGATTGGTGTAAGGTTCTCTTTCTATCTGATTTTCTACATAATAAAGTCTCTCTCTGCTCTCCCCGTGGATGTAGGAGGAATACCTCTGAACCACGTAGATCTGGTGTTCTTGTAGTTGCTTCGTTCTTTTATTATCATTATTTTTCATACTTATCTGGCATGATTTATTTGACTAACTACTTGTCCGGCGATCCGAATTTTCCGCTGCGTATTATTTCACAACATCTCTATGGGCATCCACTCAAGAGATAATTGGTTACACCATCCGAGAGGCGGTTTACGAGGAAGCTTTTCAAGACTCAATTCCTGAAAATTAGATAGAAGTAATACGAGGTATGCAACATCATAGTGTAGTGATGAACCTGTGCAAAATCAGCAAATTTAGCATAGTTAGTCAGTCCCAACTATTACAATAACATGTAACCATGCCCCCCTATTGATTTCAATTGTTGAGGGATCAATGGGTCTCTCACAAGTTTGGGTTACAGAAAAGAATGTCATAATCTTCACAAACAACAGGATAAGGCTCAAAATACAACTCAGTAAACACAAGACTGAAAATTACATATATATATATATATAGCTGCGGAAGCTTGTGCAAAATAGTTAGGTAAAATGTGGCTATGTAGGTTTCCTTACTAATATACAACCAAAATTAAACAAAAAATAGAAATAACAGATACCCAATCAGATCCATGTGCAAGTTGGAACACCAAATTGAGATTTGCAGAGATGCTTTGCTGATATATTAATGTGATATCCAAGGTAATATCAGATTTATTACTGCAGGTATCAGCATAGCCAACAAGCCGAAGTAAAATGATGTGGCTTGTATACCGAAGGCCACCACAATTAATCTAGATTAAAGTGCAGAAAACATGAAGACATAGTATCTTACGTACAAAATTACTACAATCTAAAATGACCCAGAACTTGACAACAACAATAACAAATCAAGCCTTAATCCCACTAGGTAGGGTCGGCTACATGAATCTTTTATTTTTATTACACTCTATCCATTAACAAATTTTTATCTAAGTAACTAAAATCTCTTCTTATAGTTTCTTATCATATCTTCTTCATTCTCCCTCTTTCTCTTTGTACATGTGCATGATTCAATAACTCGATTTTTCTAACTAGAGCTTCAATCGACTTACGATTTATATGTTCAAATCATCTAAGCCTACTTTCTCTAAGTTTATCCTCAATTGGTGTAACACTAACTTTCTTTCGGATATACTAAATGACCCAGAACATGACAAGAGACAAAAAGTCAGTAGAACCGCTTTAAAGCCATATGAGGGAATTACAAAAAGATGGGTCAGAGCTACACAGAATGGGAGCTTTTCATTGAAAAAAGACAAAAATGTAGCTCCGTTTTCAAGTTTTTTGTTACTCTCACATATTTTGACAAACGCCTTGCTTGAAAGCTTTGGAATAGTTTGCTTATCAACGTCCTCTCCTTCCTTTTTATTCCAATAAGATCTCAGCCCGTTTTGAAAGCTTTTCAGCGGAACTAGATCCTCCTTTGTTTGTATCTTGATCCCCCATCCTTTGCTCATCAAAACAGCAACTTCTTGAACTTGCTCCTCTGTTTCTTCTTCACGTAGTTCCCTATCATCCAGGGCTTTCTAGGTTTGCATATGTCGTGATTGTTTGTGTTGAACAATACTTGCTGCCTACCCTTAGCACAATTTTTGGCACACAATTGTTCCATTTTACTAAAACAGACAAAACTTTTGAGCTTGCATTGCCTATACTCAGCATCTTCCTTCAAAGACAAAACCAAGGAGGGATTTCAGTCCAAGAATTTGATCCATTTCAGCGTGCACAAGAATTTGATCCATTTCCAACCACTTTTTTCTTTAAGTTCATGATAACGTTTCTGATTTGATTTCAAGTTATGCCAAGCCTCCATGACCTTGGGCTTGGTATGTTTGGCATTAAACTTTTCAATTCTTTCGCAATATTATTACTGAGATTGGCTATGACCCCTCAAGCTCCTATCTCTTGTCCGCCTCAACTCAATTAGGTAGTCCTCCAAATCAATCCATTCGGCTCTAACCTAACACCCTGATTTTTTTTCTTCTTCCCCTTCTTAAGAATGCCTTGATATGGGCAAACTATTTTTGTGTTTTATGCAGCATGTATGATGATTGATCATAATAATGACTATACTTTTTATGAGCTCAATATGAATCTTGCTAGAGATTTGTGGCGGCTTCAATCTCCGTAAAAAGGTGTGCTTAAGTTTCGTAGGACTTGTCAAACAAATAGAATTTTTTGATGAGACGTGTCATCATGAGTTTATTGACAATGGATGTCCTTCTCACAAACTCATTCATCATTAGCTTCATTTCATTAGCTTTTTCAGTAGGATAAAGTATACTTAGGTCTCTGAATTTAGGATGTAATAGCACTCAAGTTCAGGTTTTCTAAATTTTAACATGTAAGTTCCTGATTTTTAAAATTTTAATATTTGAGTCTTTTTTGAATTTTTTATTATTAATTTTTTAAAATTATAACTATATTTTCCCTTATATCTGCCACCAATGTAGAGAGAGAGGGGAGGGAATAATTATAATTATCTTTGATATTTCAAAAACTTTTTTTTTGTTTTCTTAATAAATAATAGGGCAATTACACCCAGGTCCCTGAGTTTAACGCTTAATATTATGCAGGTTCACATTTTTTAAATTATAACATCGGGGTTCCTGAGTTTTAATAAATTATCAAATGGCCCCTGCCCCTCTCTCTCCTCGCGATCCTGCACACGCGCGCGGCCTCCGGCAGGTCCGGTGGCCCCGCGACCCCCGCGCGTGGGCCGGATCGGGAGGAGAGAGAGAG
>JAEMOT010003444.1:0-34503 GCA_019297695.1 Apostasia ramifera
TGAACCACCTTAAATCTCTGTGTATTTCTCTGGATGCTGTGAGCTAATCTTCTCCCTGAGCCTTCATTAACAGGCTCACCTCCTTTGCGCACTGCCGTCTCCCGGAACTCTCTTTCTTTGGTATTTCCCGGGATCCCCACATCCTACGTCAACAGTATAGGAGAGAACAATAATAAGAGAAATCCCGCCAGAGAGGAGTTTATCTGACCCAATGCCAAAAGGACTTGATTGTCTGAAGCATCGTGGCCGACGTTTGTACTTAAGGCATGGGCTGACCTTGGGGGTTCCCTGAGCTTAGTTTAAGAATATACTCCTTTGTACACCTGTACGGGAAGGAAGTAGAAATAATAGTAGAGATCCTGTCTAGGAGGAGTTATCTGACCCAATGCCAAAAGAACTTGTTCGTCTGAAATATCGTGATCGATGTTTGCACTTTTAGGCAAGGGCTGACCCCCTTGAAATGACAGATCCTAGTGGAAAGCGAAGGCACTCTGCTTAGGGGGGACCTGTATTATGAGTAGATAGCAGGGACTGCCTCAAGGTTACGAGCAGACTTTCAGACCTTCCACTAGTCGGATGGGCTTATGAAAGAGTCCCAGATGTATGTAGGAAACCCTGCCTACCAGGCGTAACTAGGCTCAGTGACCGCCGTATATGGAAGATTAGTTATAACAAACCATCGTGTACGAGTTCTGGAGCCTCGGGTATGATAGTCGAGAGTTTTGAAGTTGAAGTCATACCTGAGTAATAGATTTTAGGCTGATATGAGTACCTCAAAATGAATGTAATAGGTGATTCACCGTCTCAGGAACTCTGAAGTTTTGAGATATAATCACCAGGATAGCCTAAAGAAATCTAGATACTTTGGAAGAACCCAGATGTATAAAGAATGCTCTGGAATGTAATAAATTCTTGAATGAATCTGTGCAAACGATTCCTATAAGTACAAATAAATTGTTGCCAGGGGTTAGGCATGGAACTTCTTGAGGTCATCTCCACTACAAGTTATGGGGAGTTGAGTGCCTTCCGAAGTCACGAGATAGTATGCATTTGGACCAGCGACCTCACGCACGATGTAAGGGCCTTCCCATTTAGGTTCGAGCTTAGGAACTCCTAACTTGTTGCTGGCAAGATGTAACATCCCGGTAAATTTAAATTTAGATTTTTGATTAATTAAATTTATTATGAGGAATTAATTTTATGCTTGAGAAATTAATTATTTAAAATTAAATATATGAAATATTAAATGTTTGTTATGCAATTCAAAATTCAAAATGGCTGAAATTAATATTTAATTTAATTAAATCAGGCTATTTAAAATTTAAATCCAATGAATTTAATTACCCATTAAATATCCATAACTACCTCCTTAAATTAAGGCGAAAAAAAATTACAGAAATACCCCCAGATTATTATTTAGAGAAAGAAATAGAGTTTCTCACCCAAAACACCAATTCAATTTCCCCTTCCATAACCGTCGCCGGCCTAGAGAGAGGGGAGAGAAAGTGACGAGTTGGAGAGAGAAAGTCACGTGTTGGAGAGAGAGAGAAGCCGAATCTCCCTCAAAATCGACGATTCTTCTTCATCTTCTTCTCGATCTATACGTTTTCTTACGTCTTTGATTGGATCTAGCAATTTGGAGCGATCTTTTCTCTTCGGATCTCAAGAAAACCTAAGATCATGGTGAATTCAATGTAGGTTTTATTCTAATTTAGCCCATATAAATTAAAATTTGGAAATCAATTGAGTATTTTGATAAATTGTATGAGGTTTCTGGATATTGCCATTAGTCCATGTAATTTTATTTGAATTCAAGCATGTTAATGAATTTCTCTGGTCAAATTTCTATGATTATGTTGTGCTATTAATTAGAATTTTCATGGTTAATCTAGTTGTTAATATGGAAACCTGAACATGTGCTATCGCTTTCTTTATAAACAAGGTCTATGATTTCATTATTCAATTAACAATTCATATTTCTGTTGCTTTTAGAGATAATATTTTAAGTCATTTGATGAATATATTATGCTATGCCTAAAGTCATTCAATTGATTGACTGATATGTACATATATAAACAGTAATTACTTTTAATTATAAAGTTGATAGGAACATGATTAATATGGATGTTTTAAATCCTAGTTAAAATTTGAGTCAAGTTATAACTATTTAATTGTAAACATATAATTACTTTTCTCAATTGTGACACCCACTAGAAGGGCAAGTGTACGGACTTGCGTGGGTAAATAAGTGCAAAACTAATCATCACACTCGATGAAATTAGTTAATATTTGAGCAAGTATATGGACTTGCCAATTTAATAAATTACAATACAAGAATTTTAATGCGACAATGGATAAAATTTAAATGTGATTTCTGTGGGATTACGCACCTGCCTTAGCTCGAGCATATGATATGATATTTGGCGCGACGGCGTCCATTGGCAGTTTCCGACTGTCATGGGGGGTGACGATCCCCAAAGCAGATACGTGTCTGCTGTGGATACGTGTCCACTAGAGGTCCTCACATGATATTTGGCGCAACGGCGTCCATTGGATATGCCTACGGAGGGCTATTCATGAGGGGTGACGATCCTCAAAGATGTAAAAGGCAGCTGAGGCGTAGTACGAGAAATCACGGGCCCAAAAGATAAAAGTAAAATTAATAAAAAGAAATCTGCTTGTTACTTATTTTATTTTGTTTTGTTTCTGTTTATATGCTGATGTTGTACTTACTATGCAAATTATGTTATGTTTGTTTAAGACTCGCTGTTCACACTGTGCTATGCCATCTCTTTATCATATATGTATGCTTAATTAAAATCTATGTTATATATGATTAATTGTTTGTTGTTCTTATTATATTATGTCACCATGTTGCTATTATTATTATTATTATTATTATTATTGTTATTGCTGTTTAATATTTTTATTTAAAAGCTTTGTTAGTGTACAACCTACGAGTCTGTTCTAACGGACTCTGTCACTAACGTGGCAGGTACTGGAGCACTTAATCATGGGAATGTGGAGAATGCCAGTCAAGAAAATAATTAGTTTATTATTTTATTTCCTTAGAGAGTGACTTATCTGCTTATGTGTTCGATTGAGACTATAGTAGTTCTGTTTCATTTGCTTTAGTTGAATGTTTAATTCTATTCTAAGTTATAGTATTGTGAACTATTGTAGTAGCTTTTGATCTATTTAGTTCTCTTTCGCTGTTGAATTAATCTTCCTTCTCTCCTAACTTAGATAAATATTTTAGTGTGACGGCTAGGGACGCCACACAAGAAGTCGTCATTTCAATACTAAGTCTCCCTGAATGAAGTCCCTGGGATTAACTCTGCGATTGAAGTATCTTTCAACACGGCGCTTATGTTCCAGACGCTTGAGTGCGACCAATTCTCTCTTCTGCTCCAAAAGATCCAGATCAATTCATCGTGAATCATTGTTCTCATCCACCCAGATTTGCCAAGCTTCGGGTTTGAGGTTGGTTGCAGCCTCTACCCTGGGGGAGGAATGCTCCAGCTCAATTGGTATGACAACATCCATCCCGAATGAGCGGGAGAAAGGAGATTCTTGAGTGACCTCGGAGGGAGCCGTATTATAAGCCCAGAGAGCGCCTGGCAACTCTTCTGGCCAGCGAGCCTTGGCGCCATCAAGGCGTTTCTTCAAGATGTTCAAAATATTTTTATTAGAAGCCTCTGCTTGCCCGTTGGTATGAGGATGCCAAACAGATGCATACTTGAGGTTGATCTGATG
Source organism: Apostasia ramifera (assembly GCA_019297695.1). Classification (NCBI taxonomy): domain Eukaryota; kingdom Viridiplantae; phylum Streptophyta; class Magnoliopsida; order Asparagales; family Orchidaceae; genus Apostasia; species Apostasia ramifera. The sequence continues at coordinate 3,757 of JAEMOT010003444.1, forward strand.
TTCTTCGCAGATAGGCACGCCGTATCTGCAGACGATGTTGGCCCAGAGGAAATTTTCAATATTCTGTGCAGTAGGCTGGGTAAGTGGTTTGGCTTCAATCCACTTTATAAAGTAGTCGACAGCTACCAGTATCCACTTGTAATTTCTCATGGACGTAGGCATTGGGCCCAGAAAGTCCAGCCTCCAAATAGCGAAGGGCCAAGACGAATTGATGGGTTTGAGATAGCCTGCTGGCTGCCTTTGCATGTCGGCGTAGTATTGGCATTGAGAGCATTTTTCTACGAACGCCTGAGCATCTTTATGGATATTTGGCCAGAAGAACCCTTGGCGTCGGATTCGCATAACCAAACTTCTGCCACGAGCATGAGTTCCGCACAGCTTCCATGACTTCTTTAGCTTCCTCTGGTCGCAGGCATTTGGTGAGGGGTTTGGCGTAAGACCTTCTGTAAAGATACCCATCGATGAGGACGTATTTCGCACAATCAAGCTTGAGCTTCTTCGTCTCCTGCCTGTTATCAGGCTGGGTCCCATCTTTTAGATAATTGAGGATCCTGTCCATCCAGCAGGGTGGCCGCTCTTCAGAGGAAACTTCTACGCATTCGAAACTAGGCCTTTCGAATGCCTGAGTCCGGCGGAGGTCGGGGAGCCCCCCTTTGGCGAGCTGATCTGCCACTTGATTTTCTTCTCTGGGGATGTGTGTCAGAGAGAAATCTTCGAACTGCAAGATCAAGGACTGAGCTTGCTTCAGATACTTTTTCAGAACCTCATCTTTTGCCTCAAAAATTTTGTTCACCTGGTTGACAACCAACTGGGAGTCGCTGAATACCTGTATGCACTTTACGGCCATATTGAATGCAAGTTTCAGCTTTGCAATGAGAGCTTCATACTCTGCCTGATTGTTTGTAGTTTTGAACTGAAGTGTTACAGCCTGGTGTATAGAGGCTCCCATTGGGCTGGTCAGGAGCATTCCAGCCCCCTGAGATTGCGACCCAGACACACCATCGACGTGTAGGGACCAGAGGTTGGTTTGGCGCTTGGTAAGTGGTGGCTCCGAAGTAGAGAGCTCAGCAACAAAATCTACCAACTCCTGAGCCTTGATTGCTGTTCGTGGCACAAATTCGATATCGTACTCACCTAGCTCAACGGACCATTTGAGCAGCCTCCCCGAAACCTCAGGAGTATGCAATATCTTCAAGAGCGGTTGATCAGTGACAACCTGGATGGTATGGGATTGGAAGTATGGGCGCAACTTCCTTGCCGCCATTAAGAGAGCCAAGGCAAGTTTTTCCAACGTGGGGTATCGGCTTTCAGCATCTAGGAGTATATGACTGATGTAGAAGATTGGATGCTGTATCCCCTTAATATCGTCTACGAGGACAGGTGAAATTGTAGTGTCAGAGACACCTAATTAAAGAGACAAGACCGCTCCTATTGTTGGTGCCACTAATATCGGAGCCGAGGTAAGATATTTCTTCAGCTCCGAGAAAGCGGTTTCGCAATCACTGGTCCATTGACCTCCCTTGTTGCTGCGCAAGTATCGAAAGAATGGTAAGCATCGATCTCCAGCTTTCGAAATGAATCTGCCCAGGCTGTTGATCCGTCCAGTCAATTTCTGAACCTCCTTTGTCATTCTAGGAGAAGGCATGCTCAGGATCGCTGAGATTTTATCGGGGTTGGCCTCTATTCCTCTGGCCGAAACTAGATAGCCCAAAAACTTTTCTGATGCTGCGCCGAATGTATACTTGGCAGGATTGAGTTTAAGATTAAACCTCCGGAGTGTGCTAAATGTTTCCCTGAGATCGTTGAAGTGCCCCTCTAAAGTTCTGCTTTTGACCAGGATGTCGTCAACATAGGCTTCAAGGTTCTTCCCCATTTGTTCTTTGAAAACGACATCAATCATGTGTTGGTAAGTGACACAGGCATTTTTGAGACTAAAGGGCATGACATTGTAGCAATATGTGCCGAAATCAGTAATAAAGGCCATTTTTTCTTCATCTTTTCTGGCCATCTGAATCTGGTGATATCTTGAGAAAGCATCGAGAAAACTCATAACCTCGTATCCGAAGGTACGATCTATCATAGTATCGATGCGTGGAAGAGGATAGGTGTCTTTGAGGCAGGCCTGATTCAGTGTGCGGAAGTCTACGCACATCCTCCACTTCTCGTTGGCCTTTTTCACCATGACCACGTTGGTGAGCCATTGGGGGTATTGAACCTCCCTGATATAGCCTGCTCCAAGCAATTTATTAATCTTCTCTTTGATGACATCCTGCCTTTCGCCTACGATTATCCTCTTCTTCTGTGCAATGGCAGATGCAGTAATGGATATGTTCAGATGGTGCTCACAGACTACCCTATCTACGCTCGAGACATCTTCTGGAGACCATACGAAAACATCAATATACTCAGAAAGCAAGGCGATTATATCTGCCTGCTGCTTGTCATTAATTGAGGAGGATATGTTTACAATCTTAGAAGAATCCTCTCCCCCCAAAGTTACATTGATGACCCCCTCTTGAGGTACAACTAGATGAGATTCCCTGGGGTCCAGTTGATCGACGACGAGTTGTGTGGCAATCTGGAAGCATCGGGTGGCTTGTTTGGCGTCTCCTCTGATGGTGACAACACCGCTAGAGGTGAGGAACTTTGCGCATAGGTGAGGCGTAGAAATCACCATCCTGAAAAAATTAAGAGTTGTCCTTCCCAGGATGGCGTTGTAGCCTGACTTGGCTCTGATGACGGCGAAGTTGACCATGCTCATAGCATGACCGTTATCATCACCAAAGGATACATATAAGGCAACGAATCCCAGAGGTTGAACCCTCTCCCCAGAGAAACCAAGTAAGGTGGCTCCAGCACGGAGGAGGTTTACCTCTTTGAGCCCTATCTGGAGGAAGGCGGATTCGAACAGGATGTCAGTCGCGCTTCCAGAGTCCAGAAGCACTCGCCGAACATCGAAGTCAGCTATGCGGGCGACGACCACAATCGGGTCGTTATTCAGATTGCCCTCCCGGGGGAGATCTTCTTGGCAAAAGGTGAGAGGGATGGATGAAGAATGCTGCTCAGAGATACCGCCTACCTCAGCTTCTTGGCGGCGAGCAGTAGCAGGGTCAATACTGAAGATAGCATTGATAGTCCTGGTGGCAGGAGGGTAAGAGCGCCCTGGTTGGCCGGAACCTAGAGACGGCAGAGCTTTGTCGGGAGCCCCGGCAACCTCAGGGGCCTTGCTTTTCTGGGCAGCAGTGAAGGTTGGCGCCATCTGTATGAATTCTTCGAGCTTGCCTTGGTTCATCAGTTTTTCGAGCAGGGCTCTTAGGCCCCGGCACTTGTGAAGCCTATGCCCGTAATTCCTGTGGAACTCACAGTAGTTGTCAGGATCTACCCCGGCCGGAGGTGCTGGCCTGGGCCCGGCAGGTCGGATCTAGCCCAGTTTAACGGCCGCCGCATAGACCTCGGGGAGCGGCCGCGAGAGGAAAAGTTTTTGATGCTGAACACGTCGGGGCTTTCCTTCATCTCTATCACAGCCCTTGGTTATATGAGTCCTCGTGGCCGGGGGTTCGGCACCCCGATGTTTTCTCTTTCTTATCTCCTGCTTAACTCCGGGGGCGTCTGTGGGAGGGGATTCAGCATCCTCGAGAAGCATAAATTGGCTGGCCCTAGCCACCAGTTCTGGGTAACTCTGAGGTTTAGCCAGCTGTAGGGATTTAGATAGATCCTCTACTTTGAGTCCCCTCCTGAAGTTGTGCATGGCCACTGCAGGGTCTACGTCTTCGGCTTCTGCCGCAGCAGTGAAGAAGCGGTTGGTGTAATCTCGGAGACTTTCCCTCTCGCCTTGTTTGATGTTGGCGAGCACCATGTCGAAGATGACTATCCGGGTCCGACCGATGAAACGGGCAATCAGCTTCCATTTCAAATGTTCGTTGGAAGAGATGTGACCTTAGGCAACTTGATGAACCAACTGAATGCTGCCCCTTTCAGCGTGTTGGCCAGAAGGTGGCATCTAGTGGCTTCATCCGGTTGACGGTAACGAACTGCAGCCTCAAACCCTTGTACATGTTCACGGGGGTCGGTTGCACCCCTATAGACCTCTAGCCTGGGTGGCCTGAAGTCCTCTGGGATCGGGGCCAGCCGGATGGTATCGAAAAAAGGGGCGTTGCCATCCATCGGCCCGAAGAAGGGGTTAGGCCCGTGGTGAGGGGTCTGGACACCCAGAAAGTGGGGGTCTCTTCCGGCGAGAAAAGGAGGGAAAGAAGGTGGCAGGAAAATAGGTTGTAGTAATGGACATGGTGGAAGAGAATTCTGGCGAGCCTCCTAGAGGCGAAAAGGGCGTCTGGGTGGTCTGGAAGAACCAGACGTTTGGACGGAAAGTGCTGCTGCTGGGGGCGTCGGGGCGGGAGCCCCAGCAACCGGAGGAGGGGGAGCCGGGACCGTCGCTACCGGCGAAAATAACTCTGGGGCCACCGCGATAGGCGGAGGAGGCGCCAGAGCAGCTGCGATCGGCGGAGCAGGAGCAGGGACCGCCGCCACCAGCAGGTGGGGGAGTATTGCACACACCGGTTGTGTCTGCCTGAGAATCACGGCCTGCTGGGTTATGAGACCGGTGACCAGGTCAGTGAGATTTGCGAGCATCCCCTGAAGTTCTGAGACACGGGTGCCCCTGGAGGAGGAAGCGGATTCAGCGTGGCGCCGAGAAGTTGAGGCCGAAGCCCTGTCGTCCGGCGCTCGGACAGAGGGTTCTCCTGCCTGCACACCGCGGGCAGCGGAGTTAGTTCTGCGCGTTCTGGCCACCATCTTCCTGGGGTCTCAATGAAAGCACCAGAAGATGTTGACGTAGAATGTAGATCCTATGAAACACCGAAAAAGAAAGAGAGTTCCAGGAGACGGCGGCGCGCAGAGGAATAGGCCTATTCGAGGAAGCTTAAGAAGAGAGAGAGAGAGAGAGAGAGAGAGAGAGTTCAGGGCATCCAGAAGAACACAAAGGAGTTTAAGGTGATTCAGGGAGGAGATCCCCTACGTCCACCGAGTGATCGGTAAAGAAGATTCACTAATGGAAGAAAGTAGCCGTACAGGCTAATACAGTGCTTCTGAGAGAGAAAGAAAAGAGAGCTCCTCAGTTGGGGCCTTAATACAGTGAGAATCGATGATTTTTGCTGGAGACTGTTACAGGGTATTTATAGGCGATGGAGCGCATGGCTTCGTCCTGATTTTCCGGAGGAAAGGAGGTGGACAAGCCCTGGGTTTGCGTCGTTTGTCGGCGTTGGAGGGGCAGGAAGCCGCGAAAGGAGGATGATATCTTTTAATACTGGTACTTCTTCTTGGGATCCGTGATGGCTTGAAGCATGCGGATCCTTGGTTTGTGGGTCTGGAAGAAAACACTTTGTATGGAGAACGACGCGGTTGGGTCAAGCTGATTGTAACAGGCATCGCTTTGTACCCTTGTGTCCGACATTACCGAGGATGATCCTGGCTCGTCGTGGACGAGGCTAAGTGAACCCTTGTGGCCGGGGTTAGACCCAGTCAGAAATCTGCAAGAACAAAGAAGTTAGCAAATGAATGAAAGTAACTGGAGGCTAGCCAGACGCCACGTGTACGGCCGAAATGCAGCGCAAGATCCACGTGTTAACAGTATGTAAATAATATAATAAATTTTTAACATGTTATGATATACTAGATGATTTTTATTAAAAAAAAGATCTACCCCTCCATTAATTTTTACAAATCATCAAAGTGAATATTATTTGACTTTTGTATCTCTTTATATTTTATTTAGTATGATACAGTAACAACATCTTAAAAAAGAAATATGAACCAACATATAAAATTTATAAGACCTCAAAAATTTATATACAATTTACCCTTTAATTTTATATCAATTTTAATTTTTTTAATTCTAGTTTTATATCATTCCTAAATATCAATTATAACAGAAGATAATTATCTACATTAAAATCTAAAAATTTAAATATAAATAAATAAGTAAACATGAAGTATAAAATAACAACAACAACAACAACCAAGCCTTAATCCCACTAGGTGGGGTCGACTACATGAATCCTTTGTTTCCATTGCGCTCTATCAGTTACCAAATTTTTATCTAAGTTTAAGTAACTAAGATCACTCCTTATAGTTTCTTGCCATGTCTTCTTTGGTCTCCCTCTTCCTCTTTGTACATGGGCAAAATCCAATAACTCAATTTTTCTAACTGAAGCTTCAATTGGCCTACGATTTAGATGTCCAAACCATCGAAGCCGACTTTCTCTAAGTTTAAGTAACAATCATGAAGTATAAAATAAAACAAAATAAAATTAACTAAACATGATATTCAAAATAATGTTATCGGCAATCAATCAAATATTATTTGCATGGATTCTGTAATGATCTTTACCAATCAAAATTATTTAATTATATTTCAATCATCAAAACCAAAATTAGTCTAAAACGTACTGCCAAAGAGTATCCCACAAGTATGTTCTCTGCTGCCTCATTTGAATGTGAATGTAAATCATACCTACTCTGGAGCCAATCCTGGTTTCTGGGCCCACATTACAGCAGCATCTAATCTAATTTTAACGTGTGAATTCCAACTAAAAATTAAAAGTATCATTTGGAATCATGAACAAATAGAATATTGAAGTTATTTAATTTTCAATTTGTCCTTGAACCTATTCAAATTGTGTTTTTTTCTTATCTGCACCGAAGACAAGTCAATATTTCAAGCTGAACGATTACTCTTATTCTGAAACAGGTAAAAAAGGAATAAAAGTTACATTGATTTGTACATCTATTTCAAGGTGGGTTTTGAAATGAACAAGATGACATTCTCGCATTGTCCTCTTGTGTTCAATGAATATCTACAACATCTTGAATATTTACAGATAACGCATTGAAAACAATAATGCAACATGAAACACATACATATAGAAAAAGCAAAATCAGAAGAAAATGGATGGCCGGACAACTGAAGAATAAACAAAAGTAGCAGAAAAATGAAGGCTATTCACAAAAACCATTACAAGTGTACATTACAACATCACACATTGAACACGGCAAAAGTTTTTTTTTTTTTTGATGATGAATATGGTAAAAGTTTATTGTTATGTACATAGCCAAGTTTATAGTTTTTGTCAACTCCATTATTTCAGCCAAGCAAATGATTCCTCCGTCTGCAGCTTCTGTGGATAAATTCCTGCAAGCGATAAACAGAAGAAAATCAAAGGGAAAGACGCAAAAATGAATCTATTAAATTTTTGATTAACTATTAAATACAGAACAACAACAGAAAAAGCCCTAAAAAGTCCACATACTTCTACCGAATAGTCTTCTCTACCACAAGACAAATCACGGATTAATTTGAAAATGGATCTATATGTAATTTAAAACTCATTGGCATATCTGATGCCTACGATCAAACGGTCTGTTCTTTGGAAATGCGGAAAAGATAGATGAAGCAACCTACTTACCTGTACAAGACAATTGCTGCTCAAGCATTTTTCTATGAAGAATTCAAAGCTTTCTTTGCTTTCCTAGAGAAATTCCTTATAGAAGAATGGTCTGAAAATGTTAAAGGAAGGTCTTCATCCATTGAATCCTTCTCGTAGAAAAGTGCCACTCTTGCTTTGATGTGAGATCCTCCATCACATGGTTCTTCATGAGGCTCTTCAGGTATGTCACGATACAAGTGTTTGAGAATGAATAGTGCAGTGTCAGGATCGCGCCAATAATTTCTATGAATTAAAAGCTCAACCTTTAGTCAGGATGAAAAATATAATACCCACTACTTTGCAATGAATGTGATCATAAAGTGAAAGCATGATGGAGAAGAGCGTCATATACATGATACAGTTTCCAAACCTGATGCTTCTTTTACTATGATGTGAATGAAAAATTAAAACAATAAAGTAGCGCAATAAAAATGAGGGGGATAGGATCAGTGGAACAAAAATTGAATACGATATGTTACTCTAGTGAAGCCAAAACTACCAACTATTTTCAATCAAAAAAAAATCACCAACTATTAAAATTTCAAGGAAATTAGCAACAATTAGGCAAAATTATGTAAAAATATGTAATCAACATTCATCATCATTAGCCTTATGTTGGGATTGGCTTTGAATCCTCCTTGGCCAGCTAATAATGTCAAAAAGCAAGATATGGTGAACAAGTGAGTCGATTACGGAGCGAGAAAGCTAGGTGGGGTGAAACACTAGAGCGGGAGAAAGGAGAGCAAATGACACTGCTCGTAGCCACTGATAGATAGTCAATGCTCACCAACAGTAATGGAAGGAAGAATGGACAAAGATGGAAGCTAACTTGGAGATCAAGGGGCTGATACATCAACAAGTTTTACACAACGACGAAGGCGACCATAGAATAAAGACGACCATAGAATAGTGCCGCCCAAGCATGAAAATGATGAAGACTACCAAAGAATAGTTGGAACAAGGGGATGTAAAGGTCTCAGACACTAAACCGATGGAGGAGGGGGACACTTCCAACCCAACATCATGTCAATGAAGCTATCCAGGGAGACCTAACATCAACAATTGATATGGAGGAAGATATCCACAAAGAAAAGGCAGTCTGCTTCTAAGGAGTAAGAGAAGGAACCAAGGAGCCAATTGTTAATATAGTGTATATATATATTATACTCCATATCCTTGGATTTATGGTTAATGGGCTTGACCTATGTGATTGTTATTATATATAATAATATGTGCGTGTGTGTAGGAGCTCTTGGGGTTCTCAAACATTTCCTAATTTGTGTCTCATGCTATCAGAGTTGCCATGTAGGGTTCTTGTGTGCACCTTTTCTTCTCACTCGCTTTTGCACCCAGTCGTCTCCGTGCTCGCCATAGATCTTACTAGCACCCTCATCTCGCATGCATTCGATCTCACGTCGCTAGCCCTCGCTCGCTGGCACTCACTCCAACTCAATCTTACGGGGCAAGCCCTAACCGCACTTGCGCGACCAACCCTAGCTCACTCACACTCTCTCCACCTTGCGACCTCCTGTGCGACCACAAGGTGTGGCTCCTTGCAGCATGCATGTAGCATTGCTCCACCTCATCGCATTGCGTCTTTAGTCACGACTTGTGGTTGCCCACACCCTTGCTCGTCTATGTGCAACTACCTATGCTCGTTGATCTTACCTTCACAGTAATTTTGTAAGCCTTATGTATTAGGTTTGCTTCTCGGACTATCAACCGCCTTCTTTCTTCTTGATCGCCGTGTGATCGAGTATTTGTGAAGGCCGGATGTCCCAAGATTCTAGTAGTAAGCTCCCAACTAGCAATGCTAATGTTTAGAACATCCAAAGGGTGCCAATGCCTTCGGTGAACTCGACCTCAACAAAGTTGGTAGAGCGTGTTTTGATAGGGCAATTAACTTATCTTCTATGGAAGAAGACAACCGAGATTAGTTTGTTTCGGAGGACCCTAGGGAAGCACCTTAGTGATGATCCTAGCCAATGAAAATCTTAGGTATGAAGATTGGTATGCCATAGACTGCTAGATATTTAGCTAGCTACTGAACTCCATGGATAGCTCAGTTCAAAACCTCGTGGTTAGTTGCAGTTTAGTGTAAGGGCTTTGGGGAACTCTAGAAGAGATGTATTTCTCTTAGATGCATGATATAAAAGGAATTCATCATCAATAGCTATATGAGAATTTTGAAGGCTACTTACTTTCAAGACAACAATATTTCACGAGTTTACACTCTATACTCTGATCCTTTTTCATTACAGCAAGGTGACTTATCTGTGCAAGAATATTATAGCACTCTATGAAGTAAGTGGGATAATATCAACCCTTCACCACTGACCCTACTGTTTGGCAACAACAAAATGATTTTCTTTATGCCAAGTTTCCCTCAGGTCATCATTCCTTTCTCCAATCAGTGCAACCTTAATTAATGGCTGACAGTGCTACCCCTAATATCACAACTACCTTGTCTCGTGTCCTTTGTGTTACCGAGCTTCACTCTGCTCCACCTTCTTCTGATTAGTCTGCTCTCTCTGTTGCCAATCATGGTGGTTGTTTAGCTGGTGGTCATCATTATGGAGGTCGCATTAGTGGTCATGATCGTGGTTGATTCTGATCACTGACACTAATGCCGAGACTTCTATGAATACACCTATGACTCCCGACACAATTACGATCTCCCAGGCTGATTTCGATTGATTGATACAGCACTTTGATTTTTCTACTTTTGGTCTCCACAGCTTCCTTTTCTAGATCAATAACTATTGCTTATTCTGGTACATCTTGGATTTTTTATTCTAGTGCTTTCTCTTATATGATATTTGATGAAGAAAATCTACTTAGGATGAGCTAGCGGACTTAATCAGTTGAGACAATGGAACAAGAAGGTAGCAAACCGCACAGAAAGGACACATGGGTTAACATGGTTCAGAGCTTGTCCTCCTATGTCCACATAACTATGTCGAAGAACCAAAAATTCCACTAAATATCAAGAAGTACTAGGATTTGAGCTCTGTCTGAGCTTACGAACCTTCACCTAGGCTCAACTCAAGAAGTAGTAAGGAAAAGAAAAAAAGGTCCTTTATACATCTTATAAAACTCTATTTATAGTTGAAGTGGATGACTCCTAACCATTGATGCGCCTTCTGTGATGCTGATGCGTGGCCTGGAGATTCTAGGATTTACTAGGGATGAGAAATCCTCCTAGGGGGGGGGGGGGTGGAACATGATCCATCCGGATTGCTATCATCGTCGCGGTCCTTGGAGCTACAACAAAAGGTAATTAGTGAACTCTAGGACAAGCATTCAACGAGAACTTTGGGGAGAGAATGGTTCGTGGAGGGCCTTGGGGGAGAGGCCCACAATTGGCTCCATGACTCCAAGACTTCCCTAGGTGTTTTGTGGGCAAAGCTCGATGTAGGCCTTTAGGCAGCTCAAGATAGAATAATTGAGCCGGAGAAGAGCAGCAACTCGCTTACCAATAGGGCTCTGGTGATCGAGGTCTAGAAGGCTTATGTCGGGAAGAGATGGTGGCCGACATAGGTACCTTCTTGGAAGAGTTGGTAAATGAGGTCAAATCCCTCCGCTCGGAGTTTGAGGCCTATCGGTAAGAAATAGGCCCTTAGGTTTTGGTAGAGGTCCAGAGCCTCCAAGCGGAAAGTACTACCCAACTTCTGGAGGTTGAAGGCAACCTCCAAACAAAACTATAGCCCTTTAGGCTGAAAATGAGGGTTTCAAGTGGAGTGAGGTCTAAGCTCGAATGGAGACACTGGATGTGCAGTGCTAGATAACTTGGCCAATGCCACCTTGCACGAGGCAGTGCCCAAGACGAAAATCTAGGCTAGTCAGCAGGTGGAGGATATTTGAACTGCCATTGGTCGGTCGAGGTCGCTGGGGAGGCAAATGCAGAACCAAGTGGCCTACGATTTGTTGCAGCAAACCCTAGTGAACCAGGAAATCATTGATGAGAGGAACATCCTATTTTCTGAGGTTCTAGTCTTCACTGGAGTAGAGGGTCCTCATTGGTTCTTCCCTGATGCAACAGCCAAGGCGATAGAGGATGACATTCGTTGCTTCGCCAACATCAGCAGTCCTCAACATCAGGCCACTATCCTTAGTCGGCGGTGGCCTTACTAGATCCGCGGGATCTGCGGCAGCAGACAGTCCTTTTCTTGCCTTTGTACCTGCAACTTGGTAACTAGTTAATAAAAGCATGTTTTTGAGCGCATACCTATGTATGTAGGATTCTGAGTCATCTTTGCATTGTGATTTGATGTGCTCACAGATGGTTGTGTTTGAACATATGTTAGGTTTGAGAGCACGTGTCTTGTACGAACCCGAGTCTTGCCCAAACATGTGTCGTGTGTCGCACGAACATTCGTTGTATCTGAGGTTGCATTTACTCTTAAAATTCAGAGGGAAAGGCGTTGTTAGCAAGGTATCAGGCAGTGCTTCGGAGGACGTGCAATGTTGATAGCCTAGCCAACCTATAGCTTACATGTGGCTAGCGGGAAGAAGTGCAATTTGGGGTTTTTATGATCACTTTATGGTTTAAATAGCGATCAGGGGAACTAGATCACACTCTTATTCCCTTGTACTGCCACCTCGCTTTTCTTCAGTCGTCTTCTTTGGCGACAATAACACCTTTGAATCCTTGCAAAGGAGATGATGGCGCCAAAGTATGGCTGGCAAAACAACACAGCCATGTTCCTTGATGACAATACTTATGATCTCAGTTAGCTTGTAGACCATGAGATCCTTAACATGATGCAGGAGAACCCTGCTATCAACGTTGAGGCGCTAATGCATGGGCAATGATGGGGACGGTCTGCACCTACAAGTCCCAATTAGACTACGACAAGATGTTGCTCTAGAAGTTCACAGAGGAGATGAACTCCTACAGGTTAATCCCTGCACAGATCACCCCTAACTCTATAACTTATATATCTATTCCTTGATTAAGCTACTGGAGGATGAGTCTGTATCGTGGAGCATCACCTTGTTCTATGCACTCTTTAGGTGGATGGTGAATGCCACCTACCCAGAGTGTTTGAACTTAAGGTCTCGCAATAAGGCCGGGATGATTTCGAGCGCCAACATCTTGCATTCTGATTGTAGATTTTTATTTCTTCGTCAGAGGCGAGCTTGGGATCGAGAGCCTGGTGCCCGGTGTCGCTCCTTTGGAACTCTTCTCTGAGCCACAACTCCGGAAGAGTAGGCCTTTGATTGTTCTGGTGGGTCGTCTCAAGAACCACTCATGGTCCTTGGAAAATTTCCTTCCTAGGATTAAAGAAGACATTGGGGAGCTATTAAAGAAGAGCAGTAAGCTTTTGAACACGTGCCTGAAATTACTAGCCTGAACTAACACAATTTTTAGCTTTGCAGAGTGTGCGCCCCACAAGACAGTTATCCTACCAGTGGACTGGGAGCCTACTTGAAGGCAGATGGGGCCCGATCCACCCCACATGAACCACCTGGAGTTATTGGTTATAGAATTCAGGGGAGAAAACGAGACTAAAAGCGAGAAAACTCGTTGCGTTGCTAAACCCATCAGAATTGACAGGAGGGTAACCCGTGCAGGTCCGATATCATGACTGGGTTGTGCTTTCCCCTATGAAGAAGGGGAAGGCGAAGGTGACTGGATCCTCTATGCTTGACAAAATGGACGAGGTGGATCCAATCCTGCTCGACTACCCAGGGATCATTCTCGGGTGAGCAAACGTACAACCAAAATGCAGTATGAAGTTCGGGAGCCTTCGCCTAAGAAAGCGAAGGTCTCCGAGGAAGTAGGTGTGCCCACGGGATGAAGCCATACTAGCAACATAAGACCTTAAAAGTTTCAAGAGATCTCAAGTCCCTTAGCATGACTTAGGAGGTGAAGTCCACCCCAAAGGAGAGAAATGTCCACCTCCACCTTAAGCAGTAAATGGAGGGCGGCTTTGCCTTCTCCTCGAGGGTGCTGTGCCCAATCTCGTGGGGTGTAAAGTTGTGAGGGTTGGCTGTCTTTCTTAAGCGCCGTAAAGAAAGTTGATGAGACAATCGACAGCCTTTTCTCAGTTAGGAAACTTTGGTTGCCTTCACATCTTAAAGGTAATGACCATTGCCACCATGTACGACTGTTCTCAACAGTGGAAGGCTCGTGCGAAGAAGTGGCACAGAGAAGCTGGCGAAGGCGAAGGTCCGGGCCCAGCCGGAGGAGGATCAGGGCGAGGCTAAAGAGCGGATTGTAGAGCTCGAAGCTAAAGTGAGGACACTGCGACAACAAAGCCTCTGCGAGAAGTGTTCCTTCTCAAGCTTCATGGGTGCTCTTTGGATAGACGTTGGGCAATGGCCACCCAAGCTCGAAGTGCCGCAATCGCTGATTACTAGTTCAACAGGAAGTGCAGGTGTTGGAGACTTGCTAATATTAAATTGCCTAGGTAGATATTGCCACAGGCTTGAAGTGCGCTGGGAAAGTGGAAGAGCAGGCTCTCCATGGCATGGACCTCGCTTCATGTCTTGGCCAGCACCCTAGCTACGACGAGGGAGGATTCAAAATTGAAGATGGCGATTTACCTTTGCTCTTCGATTTGTCGGATGGCCGATCTCCAGCCTAGTATTTGTACTCTGAACTTTTTTGAATAACGAGCTTGATTGAATCCTTTGCTTTTGTTAATATGCAGTGAATGCTGACTAGTGTTTATAAGGACTTTAAAAGACACATAACTAGTTGAGAACTGTCGAGGATCCTATTGAGGTAGACCTTGTATCATGCTGTGGTTATCTGGGAACCTTAGAATCAAACTGTGCGGAACAGAATTGAGCTGAACAAGGCTGAAATGAACAGCGCAGGAATAAACTTAGAACTACTGTTACTAAACTAGGTAGGACTGAACTTAGAGCTGAACAGAAATTGAACTAAATAAAACAAAACTTGAACTGAACTAAGTAAAATTGGACTAAATTGAACTGAGCAGAATTGAATTGTATTTTTGCAACTCATCAAGGAATTGCCTGGGTGCGGAAATAGAGCCTTTAGTTTTATTATGTTAGAGATAGAATTTATTAAAGTTATTCCTGCTCCAAGTTCGTGAAAGTGGTATGCCCTTGGAATCCATGAGGCAGTAGGCGTTGGGAACGGCAATGTCCTTGACTATGTAGGGACCTTCCCAATTGAGCTCCAGGTTGCGAATACCGACCCCGGTGCCAATGACTTGTTGTCGTTGGAGCACCAACTCGCTGAGCATTAGAGCTCGGGGTTTGCCGCGATTGTTGAAGTAGCGCTCCACTCGCCGTCTTTGTTCGAGCCTCCTGAGCATTGCTCGTTCTCCCCTGTCCTCGAGGAGTTCGAGATTGAGGCGACAAGATTCATCATTTTCTTACATCCATGGGTCGAGGCTTGCGGCCCTGATGTGAATAGTTGTCTCTATACGGGGTGAGTAGTGCTCTAGCTCTATTGGGATTACTACTTCTGCGCTAAAGGCTAATGAAAAAGGCGATTTGTTAATGGCTTTAGATAGGGAAGTGTTGAGCCTCCATTGTGCGATAAGTAATATCATGGTACAATTTGTTTTGACTTTGTCGAGCATCTTCCTAAGGATGCTAAGGATTTCATTGTTTGTCGCTTCCGCCAGCCTATTGGTCTGGGGGTGCCA
Source organism: Apostasia ramifera (assembly GCA_019297695.1). Lineage (NCBI taxonomy): Eukaryota > Viridiplantae > Streptophyta > Magnoliopsida > Asparagales > Orchidaceae > Apostasia > Apostasia ramifera. The sequence goes on from JAEMOT010003444.1 coordinate 18,869, forward strand.
GATGGAGGCAAAATGAAGTTGGTTCCCGTACTGCTCATAAAAGTTGTCTATTCAGGCGTTAGCAAAAAGAGTGCTATTGTTGGTGATGGTCATCGGCACACCTTATCTTCAAAGGATATTGTCACATAGGAAGTCTACAACTATGTTCAATCCAATTCGTAAAATAATCCATAACGACGAGTAGTTGCTATGTTCTCGCGCAACCATTGGCATGGAACCGACAAAATCCAAGCGCCATACCGTGGCCATGAGAAGTTGATGAGATGCAAGAATCCGACAGACTAATGTCATAGGTCAACATAGAACTAGCACTGAGGCCACAACTAAATATACTCAGCATTTTTGTGAATGTCGGGCTAGCAATAACCCTACTAGTGGATTCCATTGACAAGACTCCACCCACAAGCGTGTGTTCGACACTCTCCTTTGTGGATCCGCCTCATGACCTCTACTGCTTCTTTGGGTTGCACGCACTTAGTCAACGGTCAAGTGTACGATAGCACATAAAGTTGCTAGTCTAAGAGGATGTACTTGGCCCACTTAAACTTAAGCTTCCTAGCATCCTTATTGTTTAGCGATTGAACCCCATCCAGGAGATAGGCCAAGATCTCGTTCATCTAGCATGCAGTAACTTTGGCGGATACGACTTCGGGTGATTCGTAACTTGGGCACTCCCAGATTTATTCCCTGAAGTCTAGCACCCCCATCTTCGACAAGTGATCTTCCAACTAGTTGTGCTCTCTTTAATGATGTAGTCAATAACAAAAGTGTCCAAAGTTTGTCATTAGTAACTTGACGCTCGCTAGGTAATTTTTGAGGACCTCATTTTTTGTCCATTTTAGTTTTTGAACTTTTTATTTTGATCATGACCTTTTGTGTTTATACATCTCAACAAAATGGTATTATCACGTAAAAATAAGCATTTATTAGATGTTGCTCATATACTAATATTTCAGCTGCATGTTCCTTGTTATTGGGATGATGTTGTTCTTACGACATAATTCTTGATTAATCTGGTTCCCTTTACTATTTTGACAATTATAGTCCTTTTTCACTACTCTATCCTGAGAAGCCCTTTTTTTTTTATCATTCCTCGAATTTTTGGTTTAATCCTACTTCACCAAGTTAAAGTTGTAATGCCGGGGATTCTTTTATTTATAGGTCTGGAGTCTATATATATTTGGATGTCTTATAAATGAAATTAATTTGCCCTTTTGATTTATAGAATCTTAATTGTGATTCATAGAATTAGATTGATTTTAAATTAAGAAAGAAAATGGCTAGGGTCAAAATGAAAATCTCTAAACTAGTAATTTTATTTTTTTTCTTTCACCTTTCAAAACCTTAGCCGCTATCATTTCACACCAATTTTGATATCGCAGAGTTCGTCCCGCATCAAATATTGAGCAATGTAACATAAAAAGAAATTAAAAAAGCATAGTAAGTTCAGCTTTATTCTTATATCTGAATTATAGGCAATAAAAAAATCGCCAACAATCACATATTGGAATGGAAATAGAACATTGAGATCGATGTGTATCAGATACAAAAGATAAAAAAATGATTATATTTGGAAAGTATAAGAGTAATACCTACATAATATAAAATGAAAGAAGATAATTTAGGTTGTATATAATAAAGAGTGATACATGAACAATTTAGATAAACTAGATCTAATACCAATTCTCACACTGGGTAATCTAGTTAAAACAATTCATACAGCAACAAGTAGACACTTGGGAAAACGTTATTGATGATAAAAATGAATGAGGAACAGCTTGGCCTAAATTCATTTTCTGGGCTTGCCTTCATGATATCTTTAAGATATAAAATAAAGTTTAGATTTACTAAAATAGTTGGTGCGTACGTGTGAGACCCTATAGCTGATATATATGGGTGCTGAAAGGTTTTATCCTGCATAATTATCAAAATGAAAGCAGTCATGAGATGATGAACAGACATGCTGAGTAAAGACTAAAAAAAGAAAGATATTACTATGAGAATTCACTCACCTGAAGGACATGATCAACTCTGCCAATCTCGCTTCCAGTCAGTCTTTCAATCATGAGGGAGCCATATGATCTTTCATTCTCTTTGTTTTCTTCAATATCTTCTATAATATATATTGCCAACGGATGTTAAAAGGTGAATGAATAAAAGAACAATAACAGTACAACAACATAAGCATAAAACGATAATTACCTTGTTGAATATCTTCAGTCCTTGATCGGAACACATTCATCACTTTAGACTACCAAAAAAGTTTGAAAGACTCATTGACAAAGCAAAATAATTCACATATTATGCTAAAAATAAAAGAGAATAGAATCTTTGAAGAGTGATTAAAACGAACCTTTAAGGAGTTCAAGCTATTCTTCATAGCTTGAGAACGTGCACTTACATCCTCAGTGAATTCCTAGGTAGATATTTTGAAATGTAAGCTTTGATAATTCATGCACATAGCAGAATAGAAGTCTCCCAGCAAGATGATGCTAGTTCTTACTTTTGGATTATACAATACAATCTCACCTGAAATCCTATGTGCAATCTTTTGCCCCCTCGGTGATACGGAATAATTACAGGACGGTTGCTGATGTACTCTTTGCAAATAAGTGGTTCTACTCTGTATGAAAGTCTAGCTTAGGCTTGAAAGAGCATGCTGCTGTACTCCAAATAGAGCTTCTATTTTTTGGAAATAAAATAGAGCTTCTATTGAAAATAGGGAAACAGAACCAAAGAAGAACAGGAATACTATGATAGTCCCAACACAAAGTTTCAAATGAAGTAAAGCTGTGACGATACTGCTAGTTCAAGAATAACCGAAAGAAAGATATCGTCATGTTTCTCTCAGAGGGGTAGCATAAAATTTGACTAACCTGTATGCTACAGGATCAAAAGGATGAAAAATGTTAAACATCTGTCGGCAAGTTGGCATCTCCTCAGATATATTATCATCTTGCCAATACTCTTGGCCCTTCCCTGAATAAAGAAGACATTTCAGGATCAGTCTGTCAATGATTTGAGATGATACGTAGCGGATTGACACAAAAACTCGCATAGCACACAAACTACCAATTAACAAAATTGAGAAACTGCTATGGTCTGAATTTTAATAAGACGGAAGATATCGCAAAATCAAGAGTTTACATCACATATTTGCAAATGTCTCTCAAAAGGCTAATAAATAATTGATTGCAAAAATGATGCAAACCAAAATGCGTGGATGATATGCAAATTCAAATATCAGCAATATTATATAACAATTATCACAATAAGTGCAATTGTTTTCAAAGATCAAACTAAGTAACAAATGAGGATCTCAAAAACTAAACACTATATAAAAATATGAAATCAGGGAAGCAAAAACAATGTCCTATTATCTATCCACATGTTTGTAACCCACATTGGTGACGCATCCATGTGGCCAGACAATGCAAGGAAACATACTTTGATATATACATGAAGATACGGCTCACTTTGCTGTTTTTATATTTATGCTCGTGTTTGCCTTCCATATCAAATAGAGAAGTGACGATTAGTGGTTAAAGGTATTGATTCTATGCTAAAATCAATTTTCCCCAAATCTTTTTACCATGAAAATAACAAAAGCGGGAAGATCAGTGGCTAATGGTATTTATTCTACTCCTAAATTCTATTTGTTCTAAAATCTCTCTACCATCTCTCTAGCCTAAAATCTCTGCATCTTCGATTAATGCGAAACCTTAGTAGGTCTACTTTGCATTTGATTCGTCCTCTCGTTCGTTTCATCCCTGATGTATGCTTTCTTCATCTATAATGGGAAATTTGTAAGCCCGTATACAATGACACGTTTGTTATTGCAGAAACCTAAATAGCACATTTCCTAAGCCCTATTGGTCAAGCAACTTCAGTCAGAGCTATGGGTAACAAGAGGACAAACCATTGATGTTCTGTTCGCTTTGGTTATATTTTGTTCTCATGTTCTATAAGTTCTTCTAAGTCATTAGGATTAAAACTGATGAGTTCATGATGTCAGATTTAAAGTGCAAATTTTTTTATAAAACTTTTGTTTACCTAAAAGTATGAATTGCCATAGTAGAATTTACATTAGTCAGATTTCGACAAAGGAATTGTCTCAGAGTTTTGAAAATGCAGAATCCCAGTTCCTCATAGATTTGTTACTTTACCTTTTTAGAGTTTGTTCTTCGTTTATTATGTTTCAGTTGTAACTGCAGGGAAGATTCTCGATTTTCAAAATACACTGCTTAAAATAAATAAATATATTTCAATTTGCAACATGCATCTCTTAAAGTTGATGGAATATTCTTCTTAACTCAAACCTTTTCATATTAGGATGATATATTTGAAATTTATTAATGTTTAAGTGTTATGAATGTAATTTTAAATACATAATTATACAAGATGTTATGGCATATAAGTAAATAACCCTTTATTTTTTCTTGATATATGAACCCATACATTAGTTTTGCTTTCTCTTCCCAATTTTGTGAAGTTATAAAATAATTTTCTTTTTTGCCCAGTGTTATTTTATTCAGCTTCATTTCATAATTTTTTTCTTTTTACTTTGTTGGTTTTAACTACATATATTATCTTTTTGACCAACATATGTGTTCTCGTGAGAAAATGTGCATGATAGCTTTTATTTTCAAGCCAACTCTCTTGTTTCCTAATTATGGGCAGTGTGTCATTCTCCACAAGTGTTACGAGGCAACAGAAAGGGTTTTACAATAGTTAAATAGTCTTTATTTACTCAACTTCATTTTGGAATATCTTTTTATCTATTTTTTATCAGTCTAACAACATACATGATCTTTTTCTTTTGTATATGCTCACTTACATCATAAAATAGTCACTTCTCTTAATCACGTTCTTTACCAAAATAGAAAAAATTCTATATTATACATGAGAAGCTCTATTCAACATAGAAAAGTCCTTTTTCTATAGTTTTTTTGCTGTTTTTCTTTTGTCTACTTCTTTGAACTTATTTGGAGCTCGCTAGAAAGTATTTCATTGTATATAAATTTCACCAATTCTTTGATGCACTAAAAGCTCTGATTAGAATCAGATGAATGTCGATGTGTAGTTTACTACTAATCTTAAAATTAGTTTCTAAAGGTCAGTTATAACAACATTTTGAAAATATATCTAAATTGTTTAGTTTTCCGATAAGATTTTCTTCATTTGACATTCTATCTATTTAATTATTTTACAGATATTTAAAGTGGTAATTACATACATGTCATTAAAATTTAATTATTTTACATATTTGACACCTAGACCTTTAATTTTACATACTGGCTACCAAATTCATATGAAACTTTCATCTCATGCATAACTTATGTATATAATAAAGTAGGCCTGATTACAGAACCGGACCGGTTCTACCGGTTCCAGGTCCAACCGGACCTGGAACCGGTCCGGTCCAGTCCTAACCGGCTCCAGATCCGGTCAAGAACCGGTTAGGTTAGCTTGGATTCGGTTCGAGTCCAATCCGAATCCATATATTTGGGTCGGGTCGGGTCAATCAGGTAAATTAATTTAAAAATATTATATATTTTGTAATATTTTTGACAAAATTAACATAAAAAATTCTAAAAAATGTTATTAATAATAACGAAAATATTTACAAAAAATAATTACAGTTCGTACATATATCTCACATTACAAAAAAAAATTTTCATCGTAATTACAAAGAATTCTTCTCGAGTACTCCTCTTTTTCTTAACTGTTATCGTGAAATTCATCTACAAAATTATACTGTTGATTTCGTGACTCAGCAGCAAATCAATCCTCTAGACAAGTAAGCATGTAAAGGGTCGCAGGAGACAAACTATTTTTGTAATCTCCTACTATTCTTCCTGTGGTGGAAAAGGCTGATCCAGAAGCTACAGTTGAAGCTTGGGCTGCTAGAACATCTCGTGCCAAAGTAGATAGAATGGGATATTGCTTTGATGAGCTTTTCCACCACTCCAATAAGCTCATATCATCATCAAATTTCTCCCCGAGATGTAAATAAAACTGCAACTCGTTCAAATTGGTAGGTGCTTGACTCTGTGTTGTGGATTGCTCTCCAACATTTGCTTTTCCTTTGTCTGTAGCAACAGGTCTTTTTGCCGCCGCTGACCTAAGAACATTGAAAATGTCAGGCTTTTTTTTTGTTCCTACTTGTATCTCCACAAGTTGCACGTTCCTGCTCGCAACCTGCTCACTGTAATAAAGAGAAAACAACTCTTGGAGAGTTGTAAAAAAATTGATGCCTTTTCGGCATTAGTATTACTCCCCAAGAAATCAGAATATTCCGCGTAAAAAGTTTCAATAGCTTCGGTTCCCTGACGATGATCAATCATAGCAGCTATTAAATATAAAAGTAGAATTTTTTCCTAGTATTTTCTAAATTTTAATTCCATGTCAGCAATAAAAATTTTCAAAATTGGATATGATCTAAACTCTAAAATTTTTTAAAACATTTGAAAAACATAAGGTTAAAAAATAGGCAAAGTCGGATAATAACCTGAAAAGCTTTCAGTAGACTCCTTAAAAATAGACAATAATTCGAAAATCTTTTTTAAAAAAATTCAATCATAAGAATATAATTGAAGGTCATGATTAAGTATATATAAATTATAAAAAGCAGTTAGCAAATCTTCGTACGGTAAAAGTGATTCGAATAAACGATGAAGTGAATTCCATCTAGTTTCTACAAGTAATGAAAATTTTACATAATTTTTTCCGGCACTTACGCAAACATGTTTCCATTCACGCCTAACGTTTGAATTTAAACGAATCCATTTTGCGACATGTTTAAATTTATCGATAATTAAATGTTCAAAATTAAAAGCACTAGAAACACATAAATTAGTGATATGACATAACATCTAACATAAAAAAGAGAACCATAAAGTGGAGGCCTTAAATATTGCTGTAAAAAATTAACAGCAGAATTATTATTTGAGGCATTATCTAAAGTAATTGAAAAAAATTTATTTTTTATACCATAAATTTTACAAACATTACGAATGTAAGAAAAAATAGTTGAACCCGTATGGGCCTTATCTAATATATCCAAAAATAATATCCGTTTCTACATTCCCCACTGTCCGTCGATCCAATGACAAGTAACAACTAAGTAACTCGCGCCAGTAATACTAGTCCAAATATCAGATGTTAAACTAACCCTATAACTAATGTTACTAAGGTGTTGAATAAGGGATTTCTTATATTCTTCGTATATTGACATACAAACTTTTTTAAGTGTATGCCTAGAAATACGGGTATATTGAGATTGTAAATATTGAATAATACATTCTAAAAATTCCTCCTTTTCACATATTGTAAATGGTTGTTCGGTTCGTACTACAAACCGAACTATATCTCGACGTGCTTTATCATTTCTAAAAGCCCACGGCATAGATCCACTATGTGGATTAAGATGTGTTTGGGTTGGCTATATAGTAGTAGGTTGGCAAGTTTTTTAATCAAACTTATGAAATCTAACTAGGTGCTTCTTAAATGTACTAATCCCACTACCGGTACCACCCTGTTTGTATGAATATTGATTTTTACAAATTTTACAAATAGCGACATATTCGGGTCTCTCTGAATTGCTATTCGATTTAATTTCTAAATAAAAAACTCTCATATCTTACTTCGTTTTGTCCGAGACTTGTTAGAGATACTTGAAGATTGAGTTGACGGGCCAGTGCCAGTGCCAACATCTCCACTTGCCTCAGGATCATGTTCCACATAGATCGAGATCAGGTTCTGAAGTTTCGTCAAAGTTCTTATTGAGTGCAGGAAGACGATCGAGTTCTGGAACGTACTTCGGATCAACATTCCCTTAGCGACTTGAGGAAGAAACGCCAGAGTATTGATGTTGTGAAGCCATTAAAACGTGTTTGCAGATTTTTCGACAGAGCACAGAAAAAATTGATGAAAATTGTAGGAATTATCATCACAAAAATTCTACTATTTATAAAAAATTCAATACACGTTAAAAAGTCTAAAATGACCTTTAAACGGTCATTTTGGAATTTAAAACGATCATTTGACCGTTTGCAAATTGCAACGATCAAATGACCGTTCAATTTAAAAAAATTAAAAATATATATATATATTTTTTAAAATATATCTGCAGCTGGCAGCATTAAAATATAATGCTGCAAGCTGCAGTTCAAGAGGGCAGCGCACCCCAATTTTTTTTTTTTTTAAATTTCCGGTTCAACGGAACCGGTCTGGTTCCGAATCGGATAACCGGTTCTGCACCCGCAGAACCAGTCCGGACCGGTTCTGCGGCCCGGAGCCGGTTAGAACCAGTCTGGTTCAACCGGTTCTAGACCGAACCGGTTCTTACTGGACCGGTTCCGCAACCCAGAACCAGTAAGCAGCCCTGTAATAAAGGTTATAATTTTCACATAATTTTATTGGCCAACATGTAATATTAAAAATTTAAGTGTTACGTATATAAAATAGGCAAATTTTAATAACATATATGTAATTGCCCTATATTCCATATCTAAAAATTTTTTATCATATTTTCGCTCTACATATATTTTACTTAAAAAGATATGATAATAAATTATAAAAAATTATCTTATACATTTAAAGCTAAATGAAAATTTATTAATTGATAGAGTGTAATGAAAATAAAAGATTCATGCAGCCGACCCCACCTAGTGGGATAAAGGATTGATTATTATTGTTATATATATTTTACTTAAAATTTATACAATAAATATCTTATGTATATTCTATAAGAAAACAAACTTGTGTAGAACTATAACCTTGAAACATAAAATGCTATAGATTTATGATTTTTAATACACCATGTGCAATGCACGTGCAACCGATTAGCTTAATTTAAATTCAAATTGAATTGGATTGTCGGTAAATGGAATTTGTTAAGCTTAGAAAGTCTAATGTTAATCGGGGCCATACAAAATAAAATCCAACATTACCTTCGCTTAACTAAATTCTAGAATACTCAATTGGAGCTGAACAAACCAATTCAATCGAATAGATAATTGTATTTGAAGCCAATTAATGAGAAATATTTGTGACATAAAGATAAATATATGTTGAGTCAAAGAAGTTGCATAAATAGCTCAAGGAAATATCCACTGCTGGAGTTCATGTTTTTGGCTCAAACAAGATGATGACATCCATATCTCATACATAGATCAATAGGTCCTTTGAAGGTTTGGTTGCTTGTCCAAGGCCTACGTGCAGGAAGCTCCCAATAAAGAGAGTAAACAGCGATTGGATTTCTAGTGGCAAAGTGTGAGAGACAAACATGGGGCATGAGCTCGACCATAAAGGGTAGAAGCAAAAGTTGGTAAGAACTTTTTCATGTTGAGGATTTAATAGTAATTATGCAATAATTACAAGACTATTTATATAATATCTCTAATATAAATTAGTAGTGGGGATACCGAAAGGATTTTGGATTTTTTTCCCCTCACATTCATATGGTATTAGATCCCTAATTAGCCCCTACCTACTTCAACAGGGCCATCTTCTCCACTTCTCTGTTTTTGCCAATTCCATGGGCCCTAGTGTATTGCGAGGCCTAGCAGTCTAGTTTTCCCTGGCCCTACACTTCGATTGCTCTCCTGTCCTGTGTGACGCAAACTCTTCTCCCCTGTGGGTCTCCTCTTCGATTGTTCTCTCATGAGTTTCAGCATCGCGCCAGCCGTTGTCCTTTCCTCTAATTTCCTCTCCAGCTCTACTCGTCGACAGCCCCACTTTTCCCTGCACAGCCAATCTTTGGACTGTGTTGCTTCCTCTTGGGCAACACTAGTCTTCCCAACACCACTCTCTGCACATTGTACTGGTTCAGCTTCATCTACATAATCTCTACACAGGACTATCCTCAGTCTCTATGTTACATTTTTGCAAACTATAGAGCATCACTTCTCTCTGTAGCTATTCCAGCAGCCTCATATCATACTGCTCGACTTGTGCACAAGCAATTCATTCCAGTGCACATAGATCGATTCTTAGGTTCTGGAATATTCTCTCATCTACATTGTCAACTTCCACATATGCTCTCACCATATAAGATCGACCAAGAAGTGCATGGTTAGAATAACGGAGGTTGTGGAGGATCTGGATGTCGTGAATACAATTATATGATGGTGGACATTCTGCTATTGCAATTCCAATGGAGGAATACTTTAAACTTTTTCAGTCTAAAGCTGCTCAAGCTGTTGTCAAACCTATTACATCTCATGTGTATGGTGGTGGGTGTCCAAAAAATTTCCCTTACTAATACATCTATATCCTCATCATAGATACTAAATTTAGGTACTTTAAAATATGTCTGATAATATATCTTCATCTGCTCATCTTAAGGATTCCATATATCTTATTAATAATATTCTTACTGATGAATCTACTTTCCCAATAAAAGGTGTTGTAAATACTTCTCACACTATCTTTACCATTGTTTTATGTTCTTTATCTTCCTAAGTCCCCCTTAAGTCTTACTTCTCTTAGCAAACTCACCAAAAGGCTTAAAAGCTTAGTAATCTTTTCTCATGATTCTTTTTGTACTCAAGATTTGAAGATAAGAATGGTGATTGATACATGATATGAGTCCAAAGGCCTTTACTACTAGACTGTAACTTCTTTGGTATTTGTAGTAGATACATCTCCACTACATGTGCCAGTCGTCTAGGACGCCCTGGCTCGTAGAGTTTGCAGAAAATAGTTCTTAGTTTATCTAACACTAAAAACCTTTAGGGATCATTTGGTTGGAGAGTTTCTTTTAGATAAGAGAGAAAATATATTAGTTTGTAAGTTTGATGAGAAATAAAGTTATTTTAATATTAAGAGGTGTGTAAGATGTGACACAATTATTTTTTATATTGAAATTTATGATAAATGTGAAACAAAGTTGAGTTTTAATGTTGGAATTTGTGTTGGACATGAAATAAAATTATTAAAATTTGTGATGAATTTAAAACATTAATAAAATGTTGGTTTGGTTATTTTAAGCCATTGACTAAACAAGGCCTTAATGCGAGTCTTGTCAATTAGGGAAACAATGTAGTACTTTATTTTCTACTTGTTGTGTACTCAAGAAACGAAATTTAGTAAATGTACTAGAGGTATCTGATTTAACTAGAAATTTTACTTTCTTAAAGACATCAAAAACAAATTTCGCCCCAAAAATGATAATTTTAGGGGTTCGAAAGTTCCAGAGATTGACTATTTCCTACAAACATAAACTTCTATAGTTAGCTACTCATTTCCTCATCAGAGTATATAACTTTTGACTAAAAAAAGAATCAATTTGGTTATCATCTCGCTAGAGGATGGATTATCATTAAGGTTTCTTACCAAAAGTCTCAACTCTCTCTAGGATATCAATTAGATCACCAAAATCATGACAAACCTCAAACTCGAACTTCATTAATTTTGGACTAACCAAAAGGTTCAATAATAGAAGCTCCCAATAGAGGACCTAATCCAACCGTAAAACCAAACAAATGATGTGGGCGTCTAACAAATCTCAAACAAACTCAATGAAATAAATAACAAACTCAGCTAATTCAAAACAAGCATTCAAATTTGCATTGATTAACTAGGGTGATCGTGGCATTATAAAACCCGACTTCTTGATCATAAAGATGCCCGTCAAAAGTTCAATTATTAAAGAATATAATTCTAGTATATAGCACGCTAGCGAAAAAATATCAACTTAGAATTTTGAACATAATATAAATTATCCTGAAAAAGTGAAAAAGTCTTCAATGAAGAATCTTCATTAATTGATAAATATTCATGATGCATTATGCGACACAAAATTTAACATTCACCTCTTTGTGAAAGCAAACAAGATATATGAAATAGAAAAACTATGACAAGTTTCATAAAATGCAAACAATACCCTCTTACCTACACCAATGCGGATATTGCGAAGTGCAAGGAAGACCCCAAGAGGTGATCCAACAGCAAAGAAAGTATCAACCTGTAATTTGAGTAATACATCAAAAAAAAGGAACTGCACAAAATTTAGTATATATAGTAAACTAAAAATGTGTAACACATGACACAATCGAAGATTAAAAAGAAAAATATAAAAACAATAATCACTTCAAACCCAGTGGTTGAAAATTAAATAGAGAAATGATAAAAGTACTTGACCTTGAAATCAAGTTTAGTATATCTGATGAATGGTGTATATCTCTTTCTTGAAGCATCTTGTTCATATTTTTCCACAGCTGAATGATCTTGGCAAAAAAGAACATAATCACTGTTAATAACAAACAACAATGATCTAAATTGTTATTGCCATATATATCAAGAAAATATATCAGATCTCAACAATGTCAAGCATCTTAGTGGATCCGTTACTATCATTCTTGCTAGGTGCTCCAGGTAGTGATAACTTTATGTTAAATCAGTATAACACAGTTCACAAAAAAAGAACGCTTTTACACGCATGCAGGTCAAAACTTTAAATATTACACTCTTGTTCAAATACATATTACCCCATAGTTCAAAATTTATAAAGAGTGTAGCATGCAGGGAATATTAGAAGTTCTTTATGACATGTAGGTAATTGACTCACAAAAAATGGGCATTTATGTACATGCCACCCAAAACTTTTAATATTATACCCTATAATTCAAATTTTGTGAAGCGAGTGGCATGTAGGTAATATTTAAAGTTTTTTGTGATGTGTAGGTAATTGTCTCAAAAAATAAAAGATAAAACTTTTTGATAAAAATCATCTTTAACCGGCATTGGTAAAAGGATTTACAGTATCCTTTGCTGAAGTTACCGTTGTTCTTAAGCAGTGATTTTGCAGCAATTTGGCTTTCATGTTGTAAAATCCTGGTTTGAAGGGACTCCACCTGTAAAATAGAACCAATAATTGTATCCAACTTTTCTTTAAAAGAGCAAAGAAGATTCATTATTATTCACTTCACTAGAAAACATAAATACTCCTTAATCTTCATATACAATGCACTTCTTAATTTTCACATACAATGCATTCATAGGGAAAACATCAACGTTGAAACACTGCACTGCTGCACTGACGTCAAGGAAACAAAAATGTATAATTTATGCATTACAAATTTGCATGGTTTAGTGTTATGAACAAACAAGTACCTCTTCCTCGAATGAGGAGATTAATCTTAGATTATCTCTTGTAACATCCAATTTTGCATCACAATCCCGTTCACCAATATATAGTGAACTTGTGGAATTCAAATTTGAGCCATCACCATCATCATCATCATCTGCAACAAATGGCGTACTAAAGGCAAGCTCCTTATCTGACGGTAGCTGAACCAAGTCTAGAGATTCCCTATTAAAGTTTAGAGAACAAATAGAATTTGAGCAATCATCCACCATGGTATTTTCGGGAAGACAATCTGTGCTGTGACATATATCATGGTCCCCTCCAACACGAATTGTGCTAGGATTTATGCTTGTACTTGGTTCAAAAGTTTGACGTGCTGCTGATTCCTCTGTAGTACCACGAGAAAAATTGAAATTCATCACTCCATCGAGCATTAATATTATTATGAACAAGGGACAGGCAGCAAACATCACCTTGAGTTTCCTGTTTTCTGCCATCACTCCCGCCTACGGAGTCCATAGGAAAGTGGGAAGTCAGACATTCTTGATGACAAAGAATGTCATATGAAAGGACACTTCCTAATGAATGACCATATAAGGAAACCTGCAAAAAAAAGAAAAACAATTGCTGAATTAAGCTGTAGGTTTAGATAGCAGAAACGAAATAACTTATTAAAATAATCATATCAACAAACCTTCCCATCGTAGTGTGGATTTCTCTTTAAAAACTTTGCATACAATTTATTTAACTGGTTGGATACCTGGAAATGCCATGCTGAAAAAGTATGAAGCTTCTCAATTATATAAACAACTTCTTTACTAATGCAAATGCACAAAATTTTGGATTAGGTATAAGACGTTATTAAAGAACAAGCAATTACAAGTATCATACACCATACTATTCCACATTACTTTGCCATGGTATTACTATTCATGAAAGGTTGCATACCGAGTTAATTATATCTTGGCAATAAATAGGACTCATATAATATAAAACATCATGGACAGTGGCACTTAATGTGACCCGAAGACCACGTACACCATCCAAAGTAATGTCCTCCACAGCTCTTTCACCACTGAGCTTCAATCCTTTACGCCACTGCAAAATAATGATGATAATAAAGATCGTAACAATGTTAGCACCAACGAAATACACCATATGCCAACACTCCTTTATTGTGCAGTACAAACTCATACCCCATGTCACACACTCAGGATAAAAGGAAGGGAAAGAGTACATGAAAGACGACTTAGTGAAAAAATAATAACTACAAGAAACTATGTGAAGAATGGTAATGATCTGTGAAAGTTTCCTTAACTAGAGTCCCTTCCACCTATCAGCTGCAAAACACATTTGAAAGCTAGTTAAACCATCAATGAATTCCAAACTCAAAACACTCGTTGCCGCTACTATATTGTAAAAGAGAAAGTAGTGGACTTATTTATAAATTTTCATAAGAGCTAGCCTAAGCATATGCTTATAAAAGATAGACCATCTCGACACAATTGTTCTAGGAGGAACCATAATGCATATCTAAATTGATGTAGACGAGAAGAGAGAAAGGGAAGAAGAAGAAGAAAGGGAGAGAAAGCAGTAGAGGAAGAGGTAAAATGGGAAGAAGAAGAGAGAGAAGCAAGATTTTAGAGTAGAATAATTTTTATTTCATTCCAAACTAGCATTACATAGAATAATAACAGGGCCATTTATAATGGTTCGCGAGCACATAAACAAGGAAAATAACTTACTAAAGGAAAACAACTAAAAGCCAATATACCCAAATAAAATACTTTCCTAAACAGCTCAAATACTCAAAAGGAAATACAAAAAGATAACATAACTTTGATTTCAAATCTTGCAATCAAATTTTGACTTTCTTCACATGGAATATCTGGGTCTGAAATCACACGAATTAGGGAGTATCTCCATCGTTCTCCCCTGCTTGAAAAATACTAGTGGGGACACCACGATCGACCGTCGATTCATTCCTGATAGAGTTTACCGTCGACGGCCGAGATCTAGCCATGCTGCTTCGATCTGGATTGATTGACTATTAGGACAGGTTTGGAAAGATGGATACTGCGGATTGCTGACTCGATGGATTGAAAATCTCCTATTCAATCTAATTGATTGGAGATTCCATTTTTGGATGATTTTATTTCTAGCATTTATTTTGTATTAGTTGTTTCTATTTCAGTGATCATTATTTTAGGTATGTTATCTAGTATTTCCTCGTTTGTGTGAGGAATTTATTATATTATGTATTTTTCTTTATTGAGTAAGTCTGTATGGAGGCCTATATAAATGTCTCCCTGTTACTCTTTATTTTCTTAGTGCTGAATAAATCTGATTTATGTTTCCCTTGGGATTATTTGATTCTTGAATGAATCGATATCCTGGATAGGGAAGGGCTTGGGCCTTGAGTGAGAATCCCTAAACTCCACCCGCTCCAGCTCCTCCCCTCCGGGTTCAATTCCCTTCATCTTGCACCTCCAGCATTCCCCTTCCTCGTACAGTTCAGACAGACGCGCCTGCTCTCCGACCT
>JAEMOT010003444.1:34516-112553 GCA_019297695.1 Apostasia ramifera
CGCGCCCGTCGCGCCCGCGCCTGTCGCGCCTGCTTCGCCCGCCTCGCGCCCGTCTCTCGCGCACGAACGACGGATTGACCTATCTTGAAGAAAATTACAACGAGGTCCCTGGATTCTCTAACTCAGGTACGAATTTCGACAAAACCTTTAACTTGGTAAAATCGAAAAATCTGAATTTTTTATGCTCGCTCGTGATTTACTCGAATTTGTTCCACCTGTGCGACCTTTCATTACTGAGCAAATTTAAATTACTGTTGGTTAAATATTGTGAGATTCCTAATCCTGTTCCCCGATTCTGATTTATTGAAAACCGAATTGCGCCCTAATCTGAATTGATAATTTCTCAATTACCTTCGATCTAATTTATTTAAAATTTTAAAAGTAATTGATTTTTGCGGGCTTAATTAATTTCTCAGTCACCTCAAATTATTCTCTGATATTCAAGCATTAGTTTGAAAAAATCTGCTCTATAAAATTACTGATCTCTAAACTGCATTATCATTCATCCGCCCCGCATCAAATACTCAGCTCTATCGAGGTATACTATAAGTAGGCCTTAAAAAAGGAAGGCTCAACCACCCACACTTGTCCTCCATAAGCCATGTGCATCAAAAGCTAGATGGTCCTTCCATTGGATGAGGTAACGATGAAATGCTTCATAAGCAGTGCTCACAAACTTGTCATCTAGAATAGCAGTAATCTAACATTCATATTGTGTGAATAAAGGAACATTTGAAACTGAAGTATTTGCAAGAGCAAAGACTAGATAAAGCTACAGGCTCAAAGATGCTTTGATAAAGTATTAGGTCTTCCATCTTAAAAATAAGATTTATATTAAATGATCAGGTAAACATAGTAAATATATATTGGGTACTAGTTTGTGAAGGATGGAAAATGAGCCAATAGCTCTTGCATGGAGTTTCTTGAAAAAAGTGTTTTGTGTAAGTATTTTTGGTACATTAGAAGCATAATAAAAGCAGTCTTTCTAATCTTATATCTACAATGAATATCCAGAACAATCTTTCTAATATTTATAATCTTTATATCTACAATTAATATCAGCAGTAATTTTATAACTAACATTATTTCTGGAAATTTTGCATTTAAATCAGCATATAATTCAAAGTTGTAGCAAGAAAATAAATTAATAGAGTTAGAAATGCACATATGAATAGGCAAAGGAGCTTTAAGAAAAGGGACAACTGACAGTAGAAAGGTACACTTCTTCACGTTAATGTAAAGTTTATCTTGACTAAGGGCAACAAAGACACTGTGGAGGTGATCTAAGTGCTCCATTTTAAACATACTATAAATTAAGATAGCATCAAACTAAACCAACAAAAACTACCTAATAAAGGGTTGCAAAATATAAGTAATCATTTCCATGAAAATAATGAGAGCATTTGACAATCCAAATGATATAACTAGCAACTCAAAAAAGACTATCTTAAATTTTAAAGGCAATTTTCCATTCCTCTCTGGGCTTAATCCTAGTCTAATGGTAACCGCTTCTGAAGTCAATCTTGAAGTACAAATTAGATCCTACAAGTATGTCTACTCCAAATAAGGAATAAGAAACTTGTATTTAATGGTAATTTTATTTATGATCCTACTATCAATGCACTTCCTCCAAGATCCATCTTTTTGTGAGACCAAGGCAAGAATAGCACAAGGGTTCAAACTATGTTTGTCAAACCCTTTCTCTAATTACTCACTCAACTGTCTATTGAGTTCTCCTCATTTTTTAAAGTTTATCCTATAGTGTGGGAGATTGAGCAATTGGTTCCCTAGAACCCAATCTATGGGGTGTTGAATATCCCTTATAGGGGGAAGCTAGCTAGGAAGCTCACTAGGCATAACAACAACAAACTCAATCAAAAGGTTTCCAATCCCGAATAAGAAATTATTTATGTTGAAGAAACCTATCTGGAAAAACATGTTTTTCATAGCTGCGGCAATGAAGCAATTTTACCTTTTGCCTGAGGCACTTTAGCGGTATGTCTAGGTGGTTTCAAAATAATATTCTAGTCATTAAACTTGAAATGTAAATGTTGACTCTTCCATAGTTAGTAACATCCAAGTCATATAACCAAGATTGTCCTAACAAAATACAAATTACATCCACCAACAAAGCATCACAATAACTAAAGGCCTCATAATCACCATCATAAGTGGCATTTAACTTCTTTGACTCACAAGTAAGGTGGTTTTATTAAGCTAAGCTACCGCAAAAGAAGAATGGTGAGATTCTATCTTCAAATTAAGTCTACTGATAGCACCTTTAACTAGGACATTCATGGTACTACTACTATCAATTACAAACTTACACAACCTACCATTATAATGGATAAATGTATGAAGAATATTAGTTTATATGCACTCATTGTTTATGTTGGATGTGGATAGAACACATCGAGCAATGAAATGTGCTGATACTTTGGCTCATCTTCACATTCTAACTCAACCATATATCCTAAGTAATGACTTACTCAACTACATGATCCTCTGAATCGATGAGATCACTAAGGTCCTCATAATCTAGAAGAACCAAGGTTCTTTGTGAGCAACGTGATGCTAAATGACCTCTAGTGTAGGAGTAATGACATTGAATAGAGGGCACAATGACACAAAGTATTGCTAGTAGCACCTACCTACCCTATGGGGTCAGGGAGCACTAGAAACAACAATCGTGCGTGCGAGTTGAGAAGTGTTTCGATTTTGAGAAGGTGGCATCATCATAGTGTTAGATTGGGTCGACCTATAGATGCTGACTTAGGAAAAGGGCCTATGTGGTGTAAAATCCTTAAAGAACTCCTTAATATGTAAGGCTCTCTAGAGTGCATCCTCTAGAGAATCAAAAAAACATAACTCAACATCCTGCTTAATATCATCCCCAAGGCCAAAATTTGATCTATGAAATGTGTGTGAGGGATCTTATGTGAGGCTTACTCGTAGCATACGGCCATCAAACCTGACAACACATGAGGTTACAATGGATGTTTGCTTAAGAATGCCAAGTTGATCATAAAGCTAGTCCCTACAGCTAGTAAGAGACATTTCTTTTTCAACCTGACTTTCATAATGGTCACTGTAATGGGTGGTTTCTTCATACATTCAATTTTTTGCTCAAACACGTGACATCTCCTAGTAGGATCAACTAATTTCATCGAATCAAACCGAACATTATCTTTGTCACTCAACCTATACCACTCGAAGTAATCTTCCAATTGTCAAGATAATCATTAAGAGCCTATTGGCCATGGACAAAATGACCTCCAATATTTTTTAAAAAATAATAATAATTAAATTCCTTTTCATCCTTCATACACAAACTCCAACATTAAAAATTCAGAGTTAAAAATATCATCAACTCTACTTGTGGGTAACACCAGTCCAGCCTATTAGGAAACTCTCGAAATCTTAATGTCATGGCTCAAGTGGTGAGTGCATACCCTCCACATGAAAATCATTAGCAACTTCATTCCCAAATTTACCCACAAGATGAAACTACACTTCCATATAAATTGACATGTATGTGGTCGTAAGTCTAGTAGGTGCATAATAAAGTGCAGGAAGAACACCTTGAAGTGATCTGATACATAAGTTCTTAAAGTTTTGTAGGTGACTAAGTCGTATCATGTCATCAATAGGTTACTTACCTAAGAGTTTCAATCTTATTGAAATTGTTATAGTAATTGATTAAACTTCTCATTAATAATATCCCTAAATGCATTCATACCACCCTTGAATGTGTTTAAATCTTGGGCAAATTCTTTTAGCAATGTGTTTGGAGGTAGCAATTTCAATTTTGCAGGATTGTTTTTTGGCCTTGACAAAGGTTATATAGAAAAGGATGTAGATAGAGTCCACAAATTACCTCAATTGATACCAAAAATAAATTAATATGATATTCAAAATAAATAGTAAAATTACAAATGATTTGATAAAAATATTTTAAGTTTTAGTACATGCAGCAGAAAGTAAATATGAGTGATGCGTGTAGAACTATGAAACACGAGTACGATACGGTAATGCGGATACGATACGATACGGATACGGCGATACAATAAACATAAACAAAGTAGGATACGTATACGTCGGGACACGGCTGTTATATATGTATATATGATATGTTATATTATCATATTTAAAGCAAAGTTCTATAGTAGATGAGAATGACTTATACCAATTGTTGCTATAAATTTCAAAAATATCTTTTAATTTTTTTGCAAATTAACTATATTTTTCTAAATATTTTTTATATCACTTAAAGCAATATTATGGATAATTTAATTTAAGAAAAATATCTTTTAACTATTGCAAGGGAATCCTGCGGGCGGTAGAGCTTTTTAATCAATGGAATTCCCCATCAAAACGTCCCTAAATCTCACTAAATTGAGGAAGTCTTCCTAAGCAATCTTGATTAGAAATTTGAGACCAACACCACATGAGACCACACAAAATTTTGGCCAAAAGCTCTCAAATTCCAGTAAACTCTTCTCCTTCTCTCCAACATTGCTTAGTGTAGGGCTGTGAATGGTTCTGTAAGTAACAAAGCATTGATGGTAGCATTGGAGCAAAAGGTAAAATTGACATTGGAACTACAGCAAAAGGCACGTGGCTAAAGCATACTAGCGTGCGATAAGGCATATAGACGAGGGCGAAGCATCGAATTGGATGAGAGGGTAAGGTGGTGAGGGTTCTGTGTTGCAGCAAATGCAAGGCAATGCTGTCGAACTGAAGAATGTGTAGTGGAATTTTCAGCTCTACTACCAACAAATACAGACAAGAAGAGGATGGAGAGAAGAAGTAGATGAAGAGGAGGGAGAAGAGGGGGGAAGAAGAGATGGAAGCAAGATTTGGAGTAAAATAGTTTTTATTTCATCCCAAGCTGCCACGACAAAGATTAATAGGGCTATCTATAATGAGTTTTCATCCCATAAAAAAGGAAAACAACCAAAAGCTAATCCAAATAATATACTTTCCTAAACAGATGCATAAAAGTGATTAAATGACATTATAATTACAACAGGATCATCAAGTTTTGATGGAGAAGATGAATTCATAAAATTGATCCTGATTGGTTGCCTAGCTTTACTGCTGCTACATATATTTTTAAAATTAATCAAAATGAGCTGTTGAGATTTCTCATTAAAGTGTGCTTCTTATAATAGTTTATTATATCATTATTGCATGCTTTTCACTTTCGCCAACTGTTATTTGATATCTTCCAGTGTTATTAACCTTAAAAATAGTCTGTATAAGGTTTGTCAGATTAAATATTAATGAAATATTCTTCATGAGAACCCATGAGGTCACTCTGTGCAGATTATAGGGTAAATCATAGCTGATTCCGTATCTTTAGCTTTTGTCTTTGAGGGGAAATCACATATAACTGATGCTGTTTTAAATGAACACAATTAGGTGTGTACAACTAAAATAGATCCCCCTCCCTTGCTTGGTTTTAGATTCTATATTTCAGGTGCAAGGAAGGCACAATTTGGCATGAAAATTTGCAATCCAAGGAGTTAGCCTTATTGTATTTCCTTAATGACAATGAGAAAATGCAGGCAAGGGGAATGTAGGACGATTAGAGTAGGAGCAAAAACATCATTACCTGACAAGGAATAAACAGAACTCTCTGAGTGCTTCTCTGATATGGAGACAAGAACCTTTCAGCTAGATTACAGGTCACCCGTCGAAAATCACCGACATCATCAACCAAATTGGCTTTCTCCAACCTCTGTCCAATACCATGAACCATAAAGACTAAATGACCAACTGGCACCTGAGGAAAAAAATGAAAGAACATGAATCTAATATCAAATTTGGATAATTTGGAAGTTCACATTGCTCATCTTCAACAAAATCCCAAACCTTAACCACATCTTTATTCAGGTCAACTTAAGTTGATGCTCTTTGTAATCGCAAGTCAAAGTGATTTGGGTTAATTTGGGATTAAATTTTCTAAATTCTAATTAATGCAAACTACTAATCTAAATGATGACACAAGCAAGAATAATAGTGAGATGAGCTTCACATAGAAATTAAAGACATTTGACCACCCTAGAATGCTTAGGCCTCCACCCATCATGTTAGCACATGAAATTCATCTGACCCCAAGCTTCAATAAAGTTCAAGATGCAACAACAAGAAGAACCCTAAAACAGGTGAACCTCAAGCTAGTAACATCAATTGGTGAGAATAAGCAAGAAATTGAACACAAATGAGCACAAACTTAGTCCATTCATGAAATTTATCCCAATAACTATCCAAGTTCAAGAGAAACAAGGAGATGCAAAAACTATCATGCTAGGGAAGCAAAATATGAGCAATCAAAGGGAATAAGGAGTAAATCTAGATAACCATAAGAGAACAAAATAAACAACAATGAAGGGCAAATCAGTGAGGGAAAATAGCTATGGATACTATGGGAATAAGATAACTCGACAACTCATCCCTGATCAGCAACTATCTTGTGCGGACGAGGACTGACGTCGTACCAAAACTCTATGATTGTCGCTGCATCGATCGAAGCTCCACAACTCGGTGCGGTGGCTGAAATGAAATGGTGGAGGTGGGCATGATGTCAAGTGGCGGTTCTCATGGTAGTGGAAAGGTCTAGGGCCTTTTGTGAGCTCTCCTCCAGGCAGCGAAGGGGAGTAGGTGGCCAGCACAGCAACCTGAGCAACGACTGTTGTGTGCTCAAGAAATGAAAATTAACAAATGTACATGACAATAAGGGATTTTCTTCTTTTAAAGCATATTGAAATCACATTTCGCCCAAAAGGGGTGAACTTTAGGGGACCCCTAAATAAATAATCCTCTCTGATTAAATACTTAGAGTCAGACTGAGAGGGTGCCCACAATATACTCAGACTTCAAGGCATTGAACCTAGTGACCCGAACATGCATAGCGTGCAAGATCGTACAGACATTCGGCTAAGGGCATTTACTAGTTCATTATCTACACTAGCATTATGCCTGAGTACAAATGTGTCCTCTTGTATAACAAAAACCTACTTAATTGTTGAGCACTGAGATCCTATGAAATACGAATACTTCGTGAAACCTAACGTATCTATATCGTATTTGTATCAGATACCAATACTCCCTGATACTTCACCAATATGTATCTGATACACCACATAGTGCATCAATTATTATTTTTATTTTTAAAAATTATATTTGCCCAATACTTATCTGATACACTCTGATACCTCTAACTAGAGAAAAATATTGAAACAGTTGGTCTAACACACAATAAAAAATAAAAAACATCTTATACATAAAACACAACTCATGCATATACTCAAATATTAAAATTGAGAGAGATACATTGAGCCCACGCAATTGGGATCACAAAAAGTTTCACGCAAACTAATAATTCGGTAGTAAAAAAAAGATTTGGTATCCACAAGCTATTGCATCATTTATTTTAGGTGATTCTTTTTTGTGGTTTTACAGATACTAGTGATGTTCTACTTTTTCTATTTCAATTGATAATATCTTTACTTCTGTTAAATGCCAATCATATTTTTTACCTTAATAAAACTCATATTAAAAAAATAATAGGATATTAGCTATTTGTCCACTTTGATCAGATTAATATATTTGAATTTATGTCAAATTTTATGTTGTTATCAATTATGTCACGTTTGCATCGAGCTAATTGATTTAGGTAAGATTTAAATTAAAGTTGAAACTAATCTATTAATACATATTTGAACTCTTATCTCACTTAGATAATATGTGATAAATTGAAAAGCAACTAAATAAACTTTATGACATTATTTCAAATTTAAAATTTTTGAAATTTAATAGTCATTAAAAGATGTTTTCATTATTTTTAAGTTTAATTGCCCATATATTATTTTTAATGATATCAAGAACGTTTGAAAAATTGTAAGTAATCGAAGAAAATTTTAAAAAAATTTTAAAATTTATAGCAAAAGATACATACCTCATTTTAATCTACTATGGAGCTGAACCTAAAATATTAAAATGACATATTATACTTACATATATAATAGCCGCATCCTGACGTATCTGTATCCTACTTTATTTCAAATTGGGCATATTGTCGTATCCGTATCATATCGTATCATAGCTGTCTTGCCATATTGTACTTGTGCTTTCTAGTTGAGAACTTTTGAGAATTCAAATACTTTTGTGTTTGATATTCCGAATGCAAGACAAACTCTGCAGTAATGAGGCAGTGATGCCAAATAACAGATTTCTTACACCACAATATCAAATTTCTTATCATAGAATGAGTACCTTTGTCACGCTTCATTTAATTTCTCACTAAAATATACAACAGGGTAATCTTCCTAACTAAGCACTGCTCAAATTCCTACCCAAAGGCATCATAGGCTACCTAAAAAAACCTTTTAAAAATTGAGAAGTCTCAGAATTGGGGATTCCGTTAATTATATCTCTCATTTGGTTCGAGCTTTTTTTTGGCTCAACACAAATTTTACCTGTAAAAATCAATTTTATTCACATTCAACATAAATACGAATACTATAATTAACTTTATTTTACATTTTACACACTCCAAATATTAAACCAAATTTCTTTCCTATTAAATTTATAAAATAAAATATTTTTTCTCTTGTCCAAAATTCAACCCTCGAACCAAATGAGGCTTTAATTACCTGGAAGCCTCAATCAGCAATTGGTGTCCACTAAAAATGTCCCCTTTAAACAGTCATTAATTGGAGTAGCAATCAAGCAAAAATCTCTAATGAATCAACGATAAAACGTAGCTTTACCATGGAAGCCACGAGCATCGTGGATATTCTTGGGAGTAGGCCACTCCCAGATAACAAAACTTCTGGAGGAATCAATAGAAACTCCCTTGACAGACAATAAATTTATAAAATAAAATATTTTTTCTCTTGTCCAAAATTCAACCCTCGAACCAAATGAGGCTTTAATTACTTGGAAGCCTCAATTAGCAATTGGTGTCCACTAAAAACGTCCCCTTTGAACAGTCATTAATTGGAGTAGCAATCAAGCAAAAATCTCTAATGAATCAACGATAAAACGTAGCTTTACCGTGGAAGCCACGAGCATCGTGGATATTCTTGGGAGTAGGCCACTCCCAGATAACAAAACTTCTAGAGGAGTCAATAGAAACTCCCTTGACAGACACAATAAACCTCAAAAAGCAAATTGAAGGTGCCATGAAATGACACTTCTTTAAGTTCATGTAAAGTTTTCGCGTTGCAGGATGACAAAAACCTCATGGAGATGATCTAGGTGTTCCCTCGAGGATTAACTGTAGATCAAGATGACGAAATACATGACAAGGAAGATAGAGACTATCTTTTGTTTTAAATGTCGTCTTCCACTCATCTCCGTTACGCACCCTAATTCGGTGATAACCACTACGTAGGTCAACTTTCTAAAACACTCGGGCCCAGCTATTGTGTCAAATAAATCATCTGATCGAGGATTTGGGAACCAATACTTGACCGTAATTTTACTGATGACTCGCGAGTCGACACACATCCGCCAACTACCACCCTTCTTCGGAGTAAGAAAGGCTAGTATGATGCAATGGGTTTATCTCATCTAAGGCCTCCTCAACCTTAGAAGATCCCTCACAAGTATTAGGAATGTTAACTTCCTTGTCCGATGCTTGACGCTCCTTATCTTCCTCACCCATTGCATCCATGTGCAAGTTCCTTGTCGAGCACAAATGAGCACAATAATCAGTCTTGCCGCATCTAAAACATATGATGCTCATGGCCTTGGAGTCCGACACGATAGCAACTCCTTTACCCTTAGTATCAACAAGGAGTGGGGTATCCTTGCGAGGCTAGGCAGAGGTCTCATATAACTATAAGTCAAGGGAAGGTATTTCATTCGCAGCATCTCCGTCTCGTCCTCTATAACCCAACAAGAGGATGACCAGATTGTAGAAGTTGTCACTCAATATTGATTTTATACGTTTTGACGTAGCCAGACAAATTCATGCAAGCGAATCCCACCTTTCTATTTTCAGACATCTTGACAACGAAATAAAGATCTTGAGCATACTTCAGAGGCTCTCCATTGAAGGCTGTAGCGAGCCAACAACCGACGGCAGCAGTCCTTATAGTGGCGACGAGATGTAAGGGCTGGCGGCGGCGGGTGGGGCGGTGGCCGGGAGCGCTTCTTAATTAGGGATTTCAAACTTAGCAACTCTAACCCTCTTGGAATAATCCCATATATCGTTAATGGCAATTAATCGTCTACATTGATTGTAATTAATCCAATCAAGATTCAAGATTAATTGCTTGGGATTCAAGCAATGGAGGAAAAAGAGTAGATGGGTCACATTTGGGCCATTATCAATAAATAAAACCTAAACCCTCAAGAAGCCCAAATTTATAATTCACTCACCATAGTAGCACATTTACAATGACCCTCGTACTTTCCTAAAGGCCCAAAATAGATGATGTGAATTTTCTCTCTCAAAACAACACAAACAATTGTAATTTTGAAGCAAAATAGAAAATGCAATATATGTAAAAAAAAGTATAACAAAATGGGCAGGATAATGGTGGAGATTACCACCAAGCTAGACGTGCTATCATCATCAACGCCGGTACCGGGGATGCACTGTATCATAAAGTCATATTTAACGATCATATTCCAAAACATTACTTGTTTTCTCCTCATTCACTTTACCATCTTGACTTACATCTTCATATTTACATGCAAGGGCCTCTAGAGGTCAAAAGTAGATATGACCAAAGAACCTTAAACTTCCAACTTGGACATCCACCTACTTTATAATAAAATTATTTTAGAATGCTCTATTCTAGTATATCCATATGAGAATCCGCATCTCCGTGCAATGAACTTATGCATATGGCACTTGATGACCCAACAATAGTATAGTTAGTTGGATAGCAATCTTGTAAAGTTTTCTTTCAACTTGATGGGTGCCTACCTATCAATAGAATTTCACCCATGGCACTCCATTTCATCTATCATGTCTTGATTATTGGGTTAGCATCCCTATCTCTACTCCCCAATATCTGGATTAAAATATCAAAAAATACTTGTACACAGTTACATAGCTTCTTTTGTTCTATGCATTGGATACATTCTGCTCAGTAAAATGGTCAGACAATAACATAAAGAACAAACTAATGCATCAAGTCAACAGCTGGAGCTGATTGTCATCATCAAATTTATTAACTTGATTTCATAATTTTGAACCATGCCCAATGTCTTTTACAGAAATGAATCAATCAGTACCCACATTTTATCTCCATGGTATTATTGAGTTTATCAGTCTAGTTTTAAGTTAAAAAAAAAAAGACAGGTAGCTCACATGTGATTTATGTAGCCAACTGCACTTAGTGGGATTATGACTTACTTCTTGTCATTGTTGTTTTCTAAATATTTATCTAGTTATACATAAATAGAGTGCTCAAGTTCAAAAATAGCACGTAAGACCTCAAAAAACAACGATGCAACATGCTTGAAGTTGTGCTGACTGACAAAGTAAACACAGAAGAATTTTATATCTTCAAATGCTCTTTCAGGACCTAAGTTGCAAGTAATTATATTTACCAACATATTCTGGCATATAGATCATGGAAGATAAAAGTTCTTAGCCAAAAGCTTACATCTTCAAAAGCATACCTGAGAACAATAGTCATCCATTTCTTCCTCCTTTTGTTGCCGCAGCTCATCCTGCAAAAAAATATAGGCATATGAAGAAAATTCTAATAATGCCTTTGGTCATTAAACCAGCAGCAACTATAGATAAATATATATATATACATATATATTATATGTATATATATATATATATATATAGAGAGAGAGAGAGAGAGATTTCTGTTGATTGCCTGTGCGTGTCCTTATTTATTTCCGAATCAATGTAAACTTGGTCTAAATCGCATGGTGCCTTTAAAACCGCAGATAAATATAGAGGCACTACATAAATCACTCCCGGTAAAAGACACGTTTCTGATACCAAGTGCTAGAATATAGCTTCTTTTCAATTTCTTATTAAGAATAATATCTGAATTTGAACTAATAAACCAAGTGTTCTAAATTATTACCAATTTCTCCACAGCAGAATGCTAATTAATGTCATTATACCTTCAAGAACACTGGATATGAAGGCTCAGAATCTTTAGTATACATGCAAGAGAGTACTAGCAGCATTTGCTTCAAAATCCGCAACAGAAACAATTATTAGTATCTTCCCAAATAAACTTAGAAACTGATTATGGATTAACCAACTTTAAGAGAACATAATTCCTTTTTTTCTCTTCAGATATTGAGTATATAGTTTCCAAACTATATGAACATGGCCCAGGCTCGAAACATCAGTAATTTACCTTAAGAATCAGCTCCAGAAATATCTTATGTACTAGGTAAATTAACAAACGTAAAGAAGAAGAAAACGATTACGGAAATGACCTTAATCACGGTTGTAGTTGTTATAATCAAATTTTATCTTTTCCACTACAATTGTGGGCCATAAATATGGTTGTTCACAAATGAAAAATATAAATGTGAAAACTACGTAGTGTCCATATCCACAGATAAACGTTCGACAGAGTTACTTCTAATACATTTTTGTCATCCTTAGCAAACTAAATGAAACTAACCTGAGTTGGCTTTGTAGAACCTGACGTTTGAAATCCACGCCTCAATTTTATCCCATTGCCCTGTCCAAGAGCAAAACTGGAGGTATCAAAGACCAACCAAGCCTCCCAAGTGTCATCCTCCCCAGTGAAAAGAGCATGCAAGCCCTAAGTAGAAAGTGATGTTTTAGCATTTCCAACCACAAAGTGTTTCTGTAAACTGATAATCAGAATATACCACTTCTGCTATTCCTTGCAAATCAACACGGGCAGCAAAAAGACCAGAAGGTTGAAATGTTCTGCGATGCCATACCTAAATGAATAGGTAACACTGCTCATTTTCAACAATCAAAATAGCCCGTGTGAACATATACATATATCTTCCGTTCAAAAAAATTTCCATATATCAGAGAGAAGACCCGACAACATGCAATAAAAAAGAAATTCTGCATAAAGAATGGAAATACAATATGCAAAATAAGTAGAAAACAAGATGACAATCAAATTAAACATAATAATCACTGGCAATTCATAGGAACCAAACACCTTTTCAAAGAATTGTAGTAGTAGTATATAATGTCAAACAAAGCTCCATCACAGAAGAAATACAGAAGTGAATGGGTAGACATAGATAAATATTGTAGAACGTCGGTGCAAGTTAGGGTTTGGATGAAGGAAAAAAGATGAAGAATTTCGAAATAAAATAAAATAAAATTATGAATTCAAAGATTTTCACCTGAGCCCTATACCTTTCCTTTCGGAGTTTAAAATTGATCCAATTTCAAATTTTATTTTATTCATAAGATAATGAAATATATATAGACTCCAGCCTTATAAATCAGAAATCTTTAACGTCATAACTCTAATTTAGCAGAGTGGAAGTAAAAAATCAAATAAAAAAATAAATATAAAAATTTCTAAATTTAAGTTGATAGACTAATTAACTTACTCAAATAGGCTCGATTAGTCACCTAAAATGATTCAAACAAAATAAATCGATCGAATTAGCTTGTTTGACTAGATCAAATCTAATAACACTCAATAATCCAAATTGGGAGTGCAAAATCAACTCTAGTGCATCTTTGATACTAACCATAACGGGCTCCATAGATAGCTGCACCAATCCTCCAGTGGTCAACCGCACCATGGTAACTCTCCAATATGCTTGGATCAATCTAATGCAAGTCGTTTATATGTTGTACAAATGACTCAAGAGACACATGATCTAATATGCATAGATAAAGGAATGAGATCTATAAGAGTCTTAGGCTTGTAACTATGCACTAACTCAAATGGACTCATGCCTATAACCTATTAACATAATGATAATGTGCAAACTTAGCTTGAGGCATAATAAGATCTGAATTTCAACCATTACTACCAATTGGATACCTAAGAAGATTCCCAAAACTCTGATTAATCACTTCATATGCTCATCAATTTGTGGGTAAAAAGCAATAGAGAACATAATCTTACTACCTAACATATGTTAAAGGTTTTTCAGAAATAACTCGTGAACCTCGCATCCTTATCAGAAAAGAAAAGAATTTAGATAAACCATGTAACCTCACACCATCATGGAAACATGTTGCTATCCTAGATGCATCCTACATGGTAGAAAATGTGTCATTTTAAAAAATCAATCTACTACAATGCATATAGAATCATGTTTAGCACCAGTACAAGTTAACCCAAGAATAAAATCGATAATGATGTCCGACCAATGATGATTAATAAACTAGACGAAGCATCTCAATATAAGAAAGAAATGGTGTACACTCTTTTCCAACCAAAACACTTCAATACGAGTGTTTACATGATGTTTCGCAGTTGCATCCCAACCGTCCACATGGCACTTAAGTGAACTACCTTAGATACCTACTGAGAATAGGTTAGCATAAAAATTAAGGTTTCAACTTGGATCAAGGCCCCACCTTAGATCGAGTTCCCACCTTGGATCATGGGTCCCATTCCAGCTAAGGTATCATCTCACATTGAATTCCTATATGGTACTTCTCATAGTTATACAAACTTCATGTTACAAAGTCATAGTAAATATAGTCAAATTAATGCCACATCAACATGCTCGTTCCCTTCTTAACTTGCAACTACTAACTCTAAAATAGTAATAATTAAAATAATCTCGGCTCATCTCAGCCATACTAGCTTGTTCCCAACACCTAGTCTATAACGTCCAGCTCTCTGGTCAATAACAATGTAATCACATACTATCAAAAAACGATATAATTACATAGAATGCCATGTGGCATTTCCTCATTACTTGATAGTGACATCAGCGATCAAAATCTTCATTGTTATGACTAGCAGTTCCGCCTACTACCAACTACCTCCATCTATAACTTGTCATCTTCAGTTATAAATAGAGGTCTCCACCTCATGTTTTAGAAATGAAATCGGCATCTACATCAGATTCGCCATCCACACTATAATCATCATATTCCTAGTTTTCCCATTAAAAGTAAACTTTGTAATTATCTTTGACGAATTTTCATTTTGGCTTAGCGGAACATTACCTTGAGTCAACCAATGGACATAAGAAGATCTCTCCAAACTACCTAAATCTCTTGCCCCTTTGTTTACTATTTCTATTACTTGATTATTACTCTATCTCTTATTGAGAATTCATAGATGGTGAGCAAGATGGGCAATCTTGTAGCCCTCGCGAGTAGATGGCTAAGGGTGTTGTATGCGATGAAAGCTACTTTTTCTCACAATCAAAGTGACAAAAGGTCCAGAGCTGATCAATAGATCGACAGAGCTTTAAGGTCAATTGATCATCTAGTAAAGATGGCCAACCATCTCATCACATCCAGGCCATAGCAATCATTGTCGCTTTGTAGACTCTGTTGATGATTCTCAACAGAAATAAGAGGTACCTCCAGTTCTGATCCCACCAGCTTAGGCAACACCTTAAGTAGCACCTCAAATTTAGGCATTAGCTCAAGTGGTGGCTCCACTTCTAACACCGGAAGTGCCGGTAGTTCTCTCTCTGTCAGCTCCTTCAATGAATCCTATTCGGGCGCTGGAATTACCATTACAACTGATTCCTCCGTCACATCAGTTCCCCAAAGTTAAGCACAAGTAATACCATTCTCACTTGATAGGGTACCGAGGTATGTTTATTTCCTTCATCGATACAAGTCTGACCTCCTCCAGTGGCACAATTCGTGCCACCTTATTGGCAATAGCGAATGCAGCTTCCACTCGACAACCATACTGAGTGTGGAACTCTTTATTGCAGCCAAGTCCCTACCCAACAGTGTTTAGCAACCATTCTCGCTGGTCCTTAAACAACCAATCTAAGTGGCCGCTATGGCTGCCCAATTGGGTTTCTTTCCTCCTACCTTGCCTTTATGCAAAAAGGGGAGCAATCATTATTTCCTAAGGATGCAAAATCCCGAATATGGTGTTGATGCCTTCTTTGGGCATACAGACAACAATGTGGCATTTTGTGATGCCATTCGGTTGGGTTGAACACTTGTTCGCTTCCAACCGCCAAAGATAGACACTTATGATGGTAAAAAATACCTTTGCAAACAAACACAATTTGAGTTAGCCAAAAGGCACTCAATTCTAGATGAAGCAACTAAGTGCTACCTCTTCTCCCACTCATTTAAAGAATTGGTGTTCAATTCATTCATCAAGCTCCCACGAGATTATATTCAATCTTTCAAGCACTTAATATAGGAGTTGCTCAATTCATCAAAAGGTTGAGGTGGTAATCTTCGATAGAATTCCCTTCAATTTTAAACAATGGGAGAATGATAACCAGTGGGATTATACTAACAACTTTGTCGCTACTACGAAGTTGAAGACATCGACCTTAGAGTAACAATGTATAACTACCACAAGGGACTTAAGAGATGAAACCTCGAAGCTAGAGTGAATTGGTTGCTATAGCCAGCCATTTCACCCAATAAGGATGGTGATAAACAATAAAAAATAGAGGAAAGTGATTATTCCAATTTCAAGCCTCAAGAGAAGTTAAAAGAAGTTAGCCAAATAATAGCAGAAGTTAGGATCATGTCTAGGGAAAGACACGGCCAAAGGGTATTCGGGGTCAGCAACCTTGCTTTGTTGGCCACTCGTCTCACTGCGATCCCACAGCTGGGCTCCTTCAACATCGCCCTTCATCTCACCCAGCTCAGTCTTGGTCGTAGGAATCACCACTTGGAGAGGCGAGATGAATGCGCACTTTCGTTCCAGTCACTCCATCAACATCTGAAAAAAAGGGTACTTTTATGAGTAGTTTGTCATGCAAATGCACTCATCCATGTCAATCCCCTTAAAATCCTCGTGCCTCAAGAGACCGCGATTGAGTAGAGCAAACCCCAACAAGTTCACCAAAATTTCCAAGGCTACCTTGATGATCACGTGGAACTCCAACAAGCGCCGGAATTCTTTGAGCACGGCCTCTAGGGGTGGCAATTTGCACCCGTACCCGATTAAACCTCCCCGACCCGCCCCTAATGGGATGGGTATGAAAACTAAAATTTTACCCGCGACTCGCATCCCGCCCCACCCCGTAATGAAATGGGCCGGGTTCGGGTATGAATCAACCCGCCCCGCCCCGTTATGCATATATTTTTATCTATTCTTATATAGAGTTAAATAAAAAAAGTGCATTGAAAATGAAGAAATATAAGACCTTGCTTTCATAGTGTAATATTCACCATATGGCTATAATTTTTTTTGTTTCAAATAGAGTAAAATAATTCAATTTTCATTAACATTAGTGAGAAAACGGGGCGGGGCGGGGCACGTACGGGTTTGTGAAAACTAGAATAGGGACGGGAAGGGGCGGAGCAGAAACGGGTATGGGGCGGATATGGGTAATGAATAATATATAGCGGGCCGGGTATGGGTATATATAAACCCAACCCAAACCTGCCCCGTTGCCATTCCTAACGGCCTCTCGATGTTAATCCAGCAATTCTTCAAGGAGACACGAGTTTGACACTCCCCCCTTGGTCGGCAATACAAAGGCATTGTTCGACAGTACGAAGGCATTGTTTGGCACTCCGCAAGCGGAGCTCCATCTCTTTGGCCCTCCTCTCTTGCACCATAGCCTCCCTTCCAATGACTTCCTAGGTCTCAAGCCTACAAAGAAAGTTGAAATAGGGACACCGAAGAGTCAAAACATACGAAAAGAGAAAATTCTCCCTTATCTCCCGCAATTCTTCACTTCCCCGAGCGCTAAGGCTCTGTTTGGTTGGGGATTGTTTTGGTCATGATAATGACTAAAATGATCTCCAATGATTTTATTTAAAAAAAAAAATTATTTTTTATTCACAATACATAAATTTTAATATAAAAAATTCACTTTTCATTACATTCTACATAATTTGTAATGCATTATACTTAATTTTTATTTTTATTTTTAAATAAAATTATTGGAGGCTATTTTGGTCTTGGCCTGACCACCAACCAAACAGAGCCTAAGAGTTATTACCGAGTCAAGTAGCCTCTTCGTCACCAACAAAGGCAACCTCTTCTCCACTACAATAGCAAGCGACATCCGGATCCTCGCCCACCTCACATTGCCCTTCTACTTCATCACTCACTTGGACGCCATCAATATAGTCCAGGTCGTCCTCCCTTTCCCGACCCAAGGCCGCTCGCCCCTCCTTTTTTCGTGCTTGTGCCGATTAGGACAGGCCAGTCCTCTCATGGAAAACCCCCTTGCTCTCAACCAGCTGAAGGCGAAACCATTCTAACTCCAGCTTTAATCGACCTACATTTAAGAAAGGTCAAAAAAGGAACCAAACGAATCGAATGGAAAGAGTCTTGAGAGTTACCTATACAAACCCTGATGTCTTCCTCCAAAAGCTTCAAGTAATCTTCCCATCATGGACACACTTCCGAATCTCGTCTACAGCTCAGAAGTGCGCATTCTCGATGCTGATACAGTCCTCCACAAAGCGTGCCTCGCTGACCCTTTTGGGAATCACAAACCTTACCTCGCTGAGGTCAACGAAGAAGAATTTTCTGTACTAGTCAGCGAAGCCTATCCCTCACCTTGAACACCTGAGAAAACTTCCCTTTCAACACGAAGCAGCCATGTAGCTAGGCGTTCACCTCCCATCGAAAGACTGCCTTGAAGATTTCGATGTTCCAAGGAATCCCTCAGTTCTGCAACGCCATCGAGCAGTAGAACATGATGATGGCGTTCGGCAAAAGCTGGATAGGCACCATCCTGAAGTAGTTGAAGATGTTGACAAATTCAAACTAGAAGGGAAGGAACAAGCTGGCATGGAAATGATGGAGACACACTGTGATCTTCCCCTTAGACGGTGTCTTAAACTTGGCCTTCGATGAGGGAAATTCGAGAGCCAGCTGAGCGTCGCCTCAATACTTGTCAGATCTCAGTGCGAATGTGTGAAATGGGAGGCTGCAGGTCTCCCTGGCTATGCCGCGATAATAGTCCCACATGTCCTTTGCATAGCTCCAAGATTTCATTGGCGCATCCAACAAGAGAGGTAAGATAACCGAGCACCCGAATGTAGGGAGCTCACACCCCAAGAATGTAATCTAATCGTCTGTTCCCACAGCCTTAAATCAAATGATTACTCTTTCTCACATCCCCTCGATCCTCACACAAACCCTCACGAAACACAAAGCACCACAAAAAGGTATCGGGTGGTTAGCAACTTTTAACCCTGATTAATTTACGACAACAGCAGCAAAAAAAAACAGCGAGAGAGAAGCTAGCACCACAGAAGAGGTGTGGAAGCAGGAGTCACTGACCACCCTAAGCAGAAGAGAACTGGAACTCTAGCGTAACCAGCAAATTCTGGAGGACCTTGATAAAGTTATTCGACGAAGGGTGTCAACGGCGAGCACTTCGACACACGCCTCTACAGCCGCCTCCTCGTTCTGCAATTGCTCCACCTGCGTTGCTGCCGTTGTAAGGTCCTTCGTCTGCCGGACATACTTTGACTCTAAGTTGGCAATCGACTTCTCCGCCTCCGTAGTCTCTAGCCTCCTCAACAACACAAGCACCTCCGTGAGCTTGCAGTCAACATCAGGAACTTGGGCTCTTGACGCCACCTTCGACATGCGCTGGTCAATTTATCAAGATGGTGACAGACGATGCGAGCGAACACCACTTCTGAGCCCTGCGCTGCCATGAGTCCCAAGCAACGTTAGATGCATCGCAAGCGGCCCAATCAGACCCATGAAAGGCCCGGTAGGAAGCATAGGCACCACTCAGTTCCCAAGCTCAATTGGCGACACTGTTGTGACAGTTAGCGGGGGAGTTGGATGATCATCTCCGTCCAAAGTGATGGTGTTGTCCATTGTCGAGATAGTCCAGAACCTTTGCTGTCAGTTCCTCCACCCAGCCTCGGCGAAACACGTGGCAGGTCTTTCGAGTCGCCGACGCCTCCTGCCTTGGAGATTGGGGAGCATGTTGGGTTAGCCAGGTAGATGCATGACCTCTTTTGGTTGGGATCAACAGGCAGCTCGCCAAGTCTCTCTGATGCCTTTTCTCGAACAAGGGGCCACTAGATCCGCTCGTTCCACCTTGTAGGGGCCAACGGTGGAGGGGAACTTCATCCTCGGCATCCTCATCAACTTTGCACACAAACAGAGACATTTGAATCAATTTTTGCAGGAAACCTGTCAATGTGATTGCAAGACTACGGGAAATTTATAAGGCTCGTAGCAGACACGTGTCAGGATTAGATGACGGCACGTGGATCAATGCTTGCAATGCTCCTAAAGGGGCATGTTGTAGGAGATCAACACCATCTGAAGCATACATGCGTAACGCAGATGTGCAGTGTGCACACAATACAAACATATAGACTAGGTGAAGGACATGGCTGCCCGAATCGAAGATCACTTGCCGAACAGCCCCCATTGACGAAGCCGTTTCAAACAACCTGACAAAGATCGTACAACATAATTGCTCCACATAGATCTCACACACTCCAAGAGGACATTACCGGGCTGAGCTCTCCGCACTGTTACATCGACTCGGCATTCAATTCCCTCATTAACGGCCATCACCCGATCATTTTTGAGGACATGGGTGATTGGGTGTTATACCTTCGAAATCCCTAATGCGACAAATAGCGACAGGTTCTCTCGCTATAAAAGCTCTTTGATTGAGGAGAAGAGGATCTTTTTTTTTAACCCATTTAATGTTCGCCTAACCCTCAACGACCTTTTTTCGAGGTGCGTAGAGCTGTACCAGGCCGTGTAACCACTGTTCTAGCAAAATCTTTTCAAGCCGCTCTCCAAGCAGACACAATGATTTTTTGTTCTCGATTTTCATGTAAAAATCTTATTTTCCTTGTTCTACTCTTGTGAGCTGTTTAATTTTTCATGCTTTTTCCTGCATCAACAAAAACAGTACTCAATTTGTTGATCGTCACAAAGCCTGAAGCTGCCAAGTATTAATTGTGGATGACCAACTCTATAAAATACATACAACAACAACAACCAAGCCTTAATCCCACTAGGTGAGGTCGGCTAAACTCTATAAATTACATAATAAAAAAAAATTCTATAAAATACCTTACACGTCCTTTGACCTATCTTCGCCTTGAATAAGCCACTGAGGATGTGAAAGCTGTCCATGAAGGTGATGCAAAGCATCTGTGATATCATCCTCATCAATGCAAACATCAACTTCATTAGAAGAGCTCGATTTGTGGGCTCTAGTTATCATATTTGATATGCACCTTTTGTATTCTTTCATCATTTATTTTATGCTATTTATTTATTGAATTTTGTATTGAGGAATATAATGTATTTCTACATTTTAATTTTATTTAAGTGAATATGCAATGAGAACTTGATGCAATTTTCTGTGGTCATGTTTGAGAGACACATTTGTATTTTAGAGGACAAACATAACAATACTAGGATTTCCGGAGGTAGTTTTGTCAAAAAACAGTGTAGGGTAGCTAGAACAAGGAGTAATGCTCTTGAACCAAAGCAATGAATTCTAAGATTACGCCTGGGGTTACCTTAGTTGCTACCTAAGGTTGTGCTTGGGATTACCTTAGTTGCTACCTAAGGCTGCGCTTGGAATTAAGTAGTAACTATAATTTCCCTTCCTTTTACAACCTTGGTTAAGAGCAAATTGTCTGTCTCCTCTTCACCGTCAGAGAAAGGGGGAAGATAGACACCTTGAGTCCAGATATCAATTTGTGGATCCTATTCTTACCCTTCTCTTTGTTCATCTTCCTTGACTATTACCTTGTGTGCTTCCAATTGAGCAAGTGCCTGCTTCTTCATTATTCTCCTTATTGAAACAGTCCCGAGAGGCAGACCAACAACTAGTTGCACATCTAAACTTAGTTCACAATGGAGATATCGTTCTTAACACATACTAGAAAGTTCTAAAGGCGCCAAAATTTATTGCCCTTCAATTTGGCCAGCAATCCATTTATTTCATCATCTTTATCCAAGTTAGGCTCACCGAACAAGTTACCCTCTCAAACCTCAGGGCATATAAATTTCAAAATTTCCCCAAACAAAATAATTATCCCACTAGTCAGAACGAGAACTGCTAGCTCAAGTTTATAAAACCTTCCTGAACTTTGACCTCAGATTAAGACAACCCCCACATAAGTGGTATTTTCCACCCATGTAAACAAACCCTTAAACAGGTCCAAGCTCAAAGGTATGACATTCATTTCTAACAATTAAATTAGAAGGTAAATACATGTTGCATTATTCTGAACTAGTTGTGCCAGCATGATTTTAAACAAATTAAAAATCTTGGCAAACTCAAGTAGCAAGGGATCACCGGCCCATACTCAATGTGAACTACATAGAAGCATATAGTACCTGGTGGCAGCTTGTTGGATGAATCTTTTATGGTAGCCATCACAATCAAAATCTCAAGATTCCCTCGAAATCACCTAGTTATATTCAACATCACGAGCTCCATCATTAGACTTTCTTTATTAAGAATTATCTTCTAGGAACTGCTTGATCAAAAAACCCCAAGCACCTTCCTAAGCAAAATAACTCATGATCTTTACTTGCAAGGACGAGAAATTTACAGCTATGGGGAGAATAAGAGAAATGGTTGAATACCGATAAATGGATTTTCTCCTCAAACTGAAAGGTTTTTATCCTAATGTCTCATTTGGTTGGAGTATGTTTTGAGGACATGTTAAATTCTTTTAGATAGAGAGTTATTTTAATATTATGATGTTAAATAAAATTATTATATTATTAAAGATTGTATTTGATAAGAAATAAAATTATTTTTTTATTGAAGCATATGTAAGATGTAAAATAAAGTTAATTTTCAATATTAAAATTTGTGTAAGATATGAAATAAAGTTGATTTTTAATACTTGACTTTATGTGTCATGTGGAATAAATATAAAATTTTGATAAAAGTATTTTTTAAAAAGTTTGAAATTTTCTTGAACTCCAACCAAATCCCATTAGCAGAGATGAAGAAGATTAATCCCAATCGTCCATTCATTTATGCTAGGGATGTGTGGTGACTTTTCATTTGTAACGTGCTCACTAGAGATTAGAGGATGAATCCCTGGGCCCATATAAATATTCGCTCCCCAACTGTTTGGGGGGATGATGTTTATACAATGTTTCATAATTGCATCCTAGTAGTCCATATGAAACTTGGGTGGACCGCTATAATTAGATATTCACCAAGCTAAGGTGGCCATAGAAATTAAAGTTTCACCTCAAATCAAGGTAGCACCTTGGATCAAAATCTCGCTTTAGAATGAGGTCTTGTTCCAGACCAAGGTTTCATCGCACATCGAGATCTCAATACCTTTGTTGCAAGACCATTGTACTGCACATAGTTAAACCAATGATGTTACAAATTCATTATACAAACAGTCAAATAAATGCCATGTCAACATGCTCGTAACCTTCAAAGCCTATAACCTGAAATAATCTCAATCGCACATCTCAGATATGCCAACATGTCCGTAGTACTTGATTTGTAATAATTGGTTTCCTAGTCCCTGGTTTGTAATAGTGAACCAAATGGAATGCCATGTAGCATTCCCTCAGTACCTGATAATGACATCAATGATAGATTCTTTGTTATGATTAGCAATTCTGCTTATTACCAACTACCTCCAACAGCAACTCACCATCTTCAACAATAAATAAAGGACTCCACTTCTTGATTCAGATATGAAATCAACAACTACACCAACTTCTTTCTCCTTACTAAAAACCATGTATTCCCTTTGTTTTTCCACTAAGGAGTAACCTTTGTAGTCATCATGAGCGAACATTCATTTTTGCTCAGTGAAACTTCATGGTGGCTCAAACAGTAGCCCTACGAGGATCTCTACTAACCACCTAAATCATCCCTCCCTATTTTTGCTGCTTTTTGTTTCATGGTTGTTTCTCTCTCTCTCTTTCTCTCCCTCTCTCTCTTCTTGTTCTTCTGCTCATCCTTCTAATAGGGCTTACATGCATGCCACCAATCTTTAAAACTCTCGATTTCTCCATCAACTTTCTTTGGTGCTTCAATTGATAGCGCATGGGCTCACATAAATGTCCGGCCCAACCATTCGTGGGGGGAAGATGTTTACACGATATTTTACAGTTGCATTCTAGCCATACACATGGCACTCAAGTAAACTGCCTTAACTAGATATCTGCTGAAGATGAGACTAGCCATAGATATCAAGGTTCACTACATATCGAGGTCCCACCTCGGATCAAGGTCTCGTTTCAGAATGAGGCCCCATTCCAAACTAAAGTGTCATCTCACATCAATGTCCCAACAGCTCTTCTATAGGACTGTGGCACTTCCCATAGTTGCATTTGCTTGATGTTATAAAGTTATAATACAAATATAATTAGAAAATGCCATGTGAACATGTTCACTCATGTCTTAGCTCATACAACTCTAAAACAATAAATTGAAGTAATCCAAGCTGCACCAGCATGCTAACAATTGGTTTCCCAGTTGGCAAGTTGGCAACAATACAATCGCATGGAATGACAGAACATTCCCTCACTACCTAATAGTCACATCAATAACCGGAATCATCACTGTTGTGATTGCCGGTTCTGCCTGCTACCGTCTACCTTTGGCTGCAACGAGCTATCTTTAGCTATAAATTGAGGAGTCCGCCTCTTAGTTCAGACATGAGATCAACAGCTGCACCAGCTTCTTTCTCCTCACTAAAACTCTTGTGCTCCCGTTGTTTTCCCACTAAAATGTAACCTTTGTAATCATCTCCAGCAAACATTCATTTTTTGCTGCGGAGCTTCACCTCAACTTAGCCAGTGGATGTGGAAGAATCTCTTTAAACCACCTAAATCTCATCAAACTTTTTTATAATTTATCTTTCTTTGTTATTACTACAACGCTTGTTGTTCTTCTGATCATCCTCCAAACAGGGCTCATGTCTCCTGCCACTAATCTTCAAGACTCCAAATTTCTCCATCAACTATGGGCATACTTGCTCAATGCATGATTTGATAATTTAAAAATGCCAAATATCGAAGGAAAAGGTGTCTGATCATTAAAAAAATCATACAAACAAAATGTAGCCGGAATACACATTACTATGTGTTCCAAAATTCCCAAGGCAGTTGTTTGAGTCAAAACAACGGGAGAGAGCGATGGCAATCAAAAGGGATTACAACACAAGCGGGGACAGAATTGTCTGGGCTGCCACAGAATCACTGAAGATTCCTACTTCTCAACTCTATGCTTCTCTGTTCACTCTGGAGGGTAGACCATTTGCTTGTGACTGGTGTTGGAGGATACCTATTCAGCTGCAAATTCAAGCGTTTTTATGACAAATGTGCAAAAATGTCATACCTACTCGAGCTTGG
Organism: Apostasia ramifera; assembly: GCA_019297695.1. NCBI lineage: Eukaryota > Viridiplantae > Streptophyta > Magnoliopsida > Asparagales > Orchidaceae > Apostasia > Apostasia ramifera. The sequence goes on from JAEMOT010003444.1 coordinate 59,950, forward strand.
TTGCACCGAAGAGGGTTAGCTGACACGATTTTATGCCCTTGGGGATGTGAAGTCTAGGAGACCATTACACACATTGGCTCTAACTGTAGACTTTATGGCGCAGTGCGAAACATCCTTCAGGACCATCATATCTTGTTTCCACTAACCCCTTCCTTGCAGGTTAAATTGGAGATGATGGCGAGAGGAGTCATGTGTAATAAACGGGATATGCGGCTTCAACTTGAAGCATCAACACTTTATTACTGCTAGCAGGCCCGTAACTTTAAGGTACACAATGGGCCGATCCTTACAGCGAATGCTATTGCTATCATAGTATTGAATCTTACTGTTAATATAATGAATTTCATGAAAACTGCTGGAATCTAATAGACCTCTTAGGGCCTTGTATCCCCACATTTGATACTTGGGCCCCCCACCTCCCGGATGGATCAAAGTTAACTTTGATGATTCAGTACAAAATGGTGTCATAGCTGGAATTGGATCTATCATTAGGGACCACCACCTAGCTAGCTTTATCCTACCTGAAGGCAAAAGGATCCTTACAGGTACAGTGTCCACCGCTGAAAAATGGGTAGCACTATCCCAAGTAACACATCGAAGATATTGGGTATTTGATTGGAGGGGAACTCTACGGAAGTACTCCACCTCATCCAAGGCAGGCTGAAGGAAACGAACAAGCAATGCTCTTGGCTACAGCTTGAATCAGTTGCAGCCGTCAACCATCCAGCAAAGGGACAGCAAGGACAAGCTGATGGCAACAGAAAACCTAAAGAAAGTGCAAGAAGGACTCCTGTGATATCATTGGAAGGCATCTCAATTCCCAGAAAAAGACAAACGACGCAACATCAACCACCTCCTCAAGAAGGAAGAGCAAATTCATATTTGGATATTGTAATTGATAATATAATAACTATTTTACTCTCATATCAACATTATAAAGTTACTCATGTGCAGCGTAACGTTAATAGAGCAGCTGATTTTTGGGTGCACTATGTTACGCTAGGCGCTTTTTGTTAGGAGAGGGGTATGCCCCTCCCCACTGTTTTCTGTGATATCCTCAAGGGGGATGTTGGGTGACATTTGTACTTTTATATTTTGAGTAGTGTAATGCTAAGGTCATGCCAATTTCAAAAAAAAAAAAATCCTAAGGCAATGTTGTTCAAGCACAATACACAAGAAAATCACATAGAGATGCCGTCAATAAAATAAAGTGCAACATCATAACTTAGTCATGATTGTTTAATGAAGCTACAACTCAAAAGGGCAAGAATTAAGAAAATACAAACAACCTGTTAAGTAAAGAAAAAGTACGAGACTCAAAATCTCACGTCATAATGTAAACTTCCCCTGTACCTGACAACGGTAAGCCAGCTCCAACTGCTCTGAAATGTCTTCACGTACAGGAAGCCAATCAAGTCCACCTTTTCGAGAAAACCAGTGACCTCTCAATACTCGACGGTTTTCTCCATTCCAGTAAACTGGGAAACAATGTCGCCTAGTCAAATCTACCTGGGTGGGATGAATTAAAAATAAAGCATGAATTTATGGGAATAATATAAATTTACTAAAAATAATTACTTAAATTCATTTACTGTTGCCCTGAGCTAGTTATAAACTAGATTCTCTCTATTTCATCAGCACACAACAACATGCAGAACATACCTACAAGAAAAAGCATAAAATGCAAAACAATTTTAAAAAGTCACAACTTGATTCCAGAACAATGCAACTCCACCAGATGATCAAGTTAATCATGACTAAAAGCACAGATAAGGTAACTGATCATATTAGCTTGACTAAAATACAAGTTGTGCCATCAAAAGGGCAGTTATTGACTGAAGATCTCAACTAACTCAACAAGCCACATGCGTGTAAGATCCTGAGCCTCCTTAAGCAAATAACAAAAATTAGATAATGTCATGCAATGCTTGTTAATGCCCTCACTAAAATCAGACTTGTGAAAAGAAATGGGGTTGAAAATAAGATGAGAACAAAAAGGACTAAAAAAAGGGTATAGATTGCCTTGAGCCCAGCTAAAAGATCTATAGAACCTAGGATCAAAAGAAAAAAGCACCTCATAGAGGCCGCCTTTCACAGGTACGCCGACTCTCTCTTCTTCAAAAACATATAATTCCTCATTGCTAACCCAAGTATCAGAAATCTTGCAAGATCCACTTGGACCTTCACTGCATTCTGCATACTCCTTCCACCAATATGCCAGTAGTTCCTCCTCCCTCTATAATGAAATACAACAAATACATAAAGATCTTAGAAACAGGCCAATATTTTTGTTTCAAACAGATTATATAATGAGGCAGCCATCGAATTCATCATAAGAATATTACAACATAAAAATTCAAGATGAGAGAGAGAAGGAGTAAACATAAAGGAGGACAAACTAAAATCATAAAATGAAGGCCAGATCAATGAAAGATTTTCTAAAATGAGGCAGCTAAAACCAAGCTATCCGAATTAAAAGGTATCTTCCAAATGCATATGATAAATCTCCCAGCTTTTCGAGGCTAGGGGTTGGCATAGAAAAACAATCAGTGTTTTGCATTAACAAGAGTGCAAGTAATACTTGAGACTGCAGTGTTAGTGAGGAGAACCAATATATTTGGGTGAAAATTTTACAAGATTATGAAATAGGGAAGAAGCACAAATTATGAGAATAAAAATATGGAGATCAACAAGGCATGTGCTTCATCTATTCGTTTTTAGTGTTGCATGTAGTGCATGTTCTGATTTACACAGCATAACATCTAGCCAAATAATTTCACTCTTTTTGCCTCATATTTCTTTCCCTAATGAGAAGTTTCTTAATAACAGTTAGATCAACTAATGAGAGAACTATCATCCTTGTTCAGTGTTGTATGTGGTTCAAGTTGTTATTTACACAGCAACCCATCACAAGCATTGAGGGATAAGGCTTTTTTTTTTTTGAAAGTCGGTCGTAGCCTATAATATTACAAAAGCATAACAAAATGCATCAAGTATAAAAAGATCAATCCTCATCGATAATCGTACAAAACTAGGGTGAAAGGGACATGCCCCTTCGCCATTTGACATCATCCAGAGAAGAAAAAGAAGTTACAAAATTTGTCGCATTGTTTGCGGCTCGATATACATGAGTGATCCTAATCGCCTTAAAGGTGCAAAAAAGATAAAAAAACTAAGTCAAGGTCCTGTTTGGAGGGTGCCTTCTGGTAGCCCGATAAAGATCATCAATAGTGATGTTGAATCGCCCTCTAGCCAGATCTCATCCGCCGATTCCGCCCACTCTTGAGCAGCTGTAAACGCTACAAGTGATCCTCCCATGGCCTCCACTGTGGAGACTACATGCGTGTAAAGCTTCGTGCCGACTATTGTGAGGAGGTTGCCCTGGTGGTCCCTAGTCACTCCTCCCACGCCCGCCACATCATTCTGTTTAACAAAGCCATCAAAGTTTGCCTTAATCCAACATGGGGGTGTGGAATCCCAACGGGATAAAAAGGGGTTGCTATAACCGTTAAGGCTAGAAGGATCCCAGTTCCCCATATTAGAAGAAGGTTGCTCTTGGGCTTTGTTGAAACAAACTAAAGCAGCGATGACTCTAGGCGGCGAGAAGGGTTTGTTGTGAACACGTCGATTGCGGGCTCTCTATGTGTGGTATAATGCAGCCACCATTCTGAATACCAGAGGATCAGGGCTCTTCCGAAAGCAAACTAGTTGATGTGTGTCATGATCTTGTGTTGGCTGAATTGCTGGAATTGCTTGAGCTGCAGCAACTGTAAAAGCAACTTTAGTTGCAGCAGAAACAGCTAGAGCTGAAGTAAGCTTAACTGTTGCAATAGCAGAATCAACTGCTACAGCAGCAAGAGCTGCTGCTGCAATAGAAACAGCTGATGGAAAAGCTAAATTAGCTGCATCAGTAGCAGAATGAGCTATTGCAATAGCCAAATGGGCTGATGCAGCAGTACATTTTGCTTCTACAACAATTGTTCTGGGTTGTTCTGCTCTACAATCAGCTGCTGGTGAGCAATTCTCCAACCCAAGTCTTGAGCTGGAATCGCCTAGGCCGGAGGAACCTGTAGGAAAACAATTAATGTAGAATAAATCCCTATTGTTGCCCGCAGGTTTGGGCTTCTTTTGCGGGATTAGTTCTCCAGCTTCCTGCTGGTGGGATGGGCTGGAGATGGAGAAAGCAGCAACGATCTTCCTTTTAGGTTGTTGATGTTCTAACATCAACAGGTTGGGGTAGTTTACTGCGTTTTTGAAGCAAAATACTGCATCTAAATTGGGGTTCGTAGATTGCATTTTCTACAACCTAGCTTCCTGCAAATCAGTGTAGGCAGCCTTCCTCTTTCTGTTTTTGCAAATAATGGCATTATTCTGGATAGAGTATGGGGGTGAGCTGCAGCTCAAAATCTACCTCTCCTTGCTCTGTTTGGTTGTTATCAGCAACTGTCATTCCCCTTGGCTTACGTAAAATTTCAAAGATTGCTTAAGTGAATCTGTATTTGCAGACAAAGTATTGCAAATCTTCCTCCGCAAGACAGGCCCACGAGCATCTATTATTCTATCACAATCCTTTACGCTTAAGCCAGGAGAAAGTAGGGATGGCATTGCAACAAATTCTCCAAAGAAAAGTGACAAATTAGAGTAGTGCTTTCAGCTTCTATACCCAACTGTGCTCCAGTTCTCTGCCTCAAAAGAGATCCTTATACAATGTTGAGGTGGGGGCTCTATTGGAATCAATCTTAAGCCAAATTAGGCTATCCCTCTCCTCTTTGTCAAGCCTAGGTAGTCTACCTATCCTCAACACCAACTCTGAGCCAAAGAAGTTATGAAGAACTTCATGGTTCCAATCGCCATCCTCTTTGAGGAGATGTTGTACAGTTAAAGTGGGGCGATTCAATTGTGTCGATGAAGGTAAGCCACCTTGTGAAGGGGTTAGAATCAACCAAGCATCCTCCATAAGTTTCCTATTGGTTCCGCTACCAATTTTTCACACAAAATTTTGTAAGGATGTTGTCCCTCCCTGATAGATAAGTTTTCATGCTTACGAATCTCCCCTTTTGATGGAGAAAATATTTTCTCTATCCCATATTTTGCTTGGAAGTATTTGACCAAACGGGTGTCCTCATTGCATAAAAATTTAAAGGCTAGATTAGCCACCAGGATGGAGCGCCACTCCTCCAATCAATGGATCCCCAGTCCTCCAACCGTCTTCTATTTTTTCACATGCTCCCATGCTACAAGGTGGGCTGCATTACCGGTTAAGTTGCCACTCCAAAGAAATCTTTTGATTAACACCTCAATTTCCACCATAACATTGTCAGGCACAAAAATGTGGGAAAGGGAAAAGATTGGAATAAAGGTGAACACGCTGTTTATGAGTGTAACTCTGCTAGCTAAAGATAAGCATCTGGTATCCCACAAGGAAATTCTTTTCCGCACGGAGTCAATTATGTGCTGAAAGTCGACTTTCACTAGCCTTTTGCATATAAGCGGAATGCCCAAATACTTGGCCTCTGTTTGGCATTACCCCATTTGTTGGCTATCATATATTTTTTGCTCTTCTTCATCTTTTGGCTATTATACACTGAGGGATAAGGCATTTTTGTTGCAGTTATTACATGTACAAAAATATCCTAATCTACAGTCCCATCCTTTGAATAATACATCCAAATTATCTGTCAGTGTCGAGCTTAGACACACTTGATTCTCCAATATAGCTGGTCAGTAGTTATTGATTAAATCTCCAATAAATTACACACCAGAATTTTCTATCAATCCAAATCCGATTGTCATTAAACTATCCAATGCTTAAATTTATAATAAAATCATAAGTTAAATTTGCATACTAAAAATATTACTTTTTTTAAAAAAAAATAAACATACGTTATCTACAGCATTCACAGATATACTTCAAATTGAAATTTCCTACAAATACATCATCATCAACAAAAGCCTTATTCTAACAATTCGGTGTTGGCTTTATGAATCCTATTTTGTTAATCATATCCAATGCAAACTGAGGCGTTAAAGTCTAATTTGTATATATCTTTCTATATAACATCTAATCAAGTTATTTTTAACATGCCCTTTTACACATATTACTTCAACCAAAATGTTATATACTTCCTTTTCATGGTAGCCCTTCTCTTTTATATTGTAAATACCTAAGTCTATTGTCCATAATCCTATATCAAATAAATGTTATCCCAAAACTTTCCCAAATATAATCATTTTTTTACTTTTATCTTTTCGAGTCATAGCATAGATTTATCTTGACATTCTCATTTCAGTAATACCAAATTTTCATATAACAAAGTTGGCCTAAATTTTTTACTTTGAATCTCCATAATATTCTCTTATCGTATAAAACATTTGAGGCTTATACATGCAAATAAATAAATATTAACTTTATGCCAAACCTCATGAAGATCTTGCAATGACTAAAATTTTTGTAATCACTCTAAAACAAGTTCAGATACTATCCATTACTCCACAAATATATCCATTTATTTAATATACCACAACTAACAAAATTTTTTCCCCTGAAACCTCAAACCAACCACAAAAATTTCTATGGTAGTCAATTATACGTTATCTAAAGATCAATAAAAATAAAGTACAATTGCATCAATTTTTGACCATGTCATTTGCTCTGCCAAGATTTTTACGCCACATTAATTTAATTTCTCCAAATTAACAAATTTAAATACCGCATCTATTTCAAAATTCATAAAAATTACTTCTGCTCCAATTATATGACATCTTTGTCTTCATAATTCCCAAAAATGATATTCATATTATTCTATGATATCTTATAGAAGTCCAAATTTATCTCCTAAAACATCATATGCTTTCAATATTACTACAAGATTTCTCATTGAAATATTATCATGTTACATTTAATATATCTTATGATTTTATTCTTCTAAGAATTTTCCTTGAAACTCTAATTTAATAATTTTAAAGTAACTTCACAAATTTTTAAGATCCCCGTTGTACTAAGACATTACAGAACAACTATATGATGCCATCCTCACTTTAAGTTATTCAGGCTTATCACATTCATTCTACAAATCCTTTTTTTTCAAATTTTCTTTTCCAGCACCATGAATATATCATGAATTTTTGCTTGCAATAAAAGCATTAAAGTGATATTCACAATAGTGTCACGTCAAACTATCTATGGTTACCTAGATTCTACTTCCTAGTTCCACAATGCAAACATATTAACATGTCATGTTGCCAAACCATATTTCGTAAAGTCCTCCTAAAAATATTTTCACTAATATTTGTATATTTATTCTTTTTTTAAAAGGTGTTCTGGGACTAGGCCTATCAACGGATAGGATCATGATCCGACCCGATCCGATTGTCCTATTGAACAGAACAATCCAACCCGCTCCGTTTATATATTTAGCAGGTCAGATTCGGGTCGGCACTGATCCGATCCGATAAAAATCCGATCTAATTTTTTAAAAAAAATATTATATAATTTTATTGATCCTTGTAATAATATTTTTTTCTTTATTAAAGCAAATAAATATAAAAATAAAATATAAAGATTAAGATTGCTTATCTATTTATATTTGGTAGTATAAAATTTTCTTAAGTAGCTATATATTATTGATTTATATTATATTTAAATTACTTTTAAATGATTTATTACAATTTTGATTTTATAAATTTTTTGCTTATAATATTATTTTAAATATTACATATTTTCTTTCCTTTATAATATTTTTACATATATTATTACTTATAATTTAATATATATAATTTTTGTGATGATTTAAAATATTATACCAATGTTTTAAGTTGGGTATATTAAAATCAGTTTTTCTTAATACAAATAAATGATGTGAAATGCATATTATTTACTTATTTTATTTTTATATTTTTAATTTATATTTAAGATTGATTATTTAATAATAAACTAAGTAATAAATTAATTTATTATTATTATTATACATATAAATTCAAAACTAACAAAAAGTTTTTACTTTTTTAAAGAAAATCAATGAGTTAAATAAGTAAATTATAGTTAGTATTAGTTTTTGGTCAAACTAAAACCCGATCCGAAAGCTCAATTCGTCACGGGTCACGAATCAGATAAGAGTCAACCCCAATCGACGATTTTTAATCTGATCCTGATGTCTTCTAGGTTAGATCCGGGTCGAGGCCAACCCAATCCAAACCCGACCCGTTGGCAAGCCTACCTGGGACAACAAACCATTATATCAAAAGATCCCTCTCAAGGAGGTTACAAAACTCAATATTTTATATTCATTCACATCATGCACAAATTCAAATATTAAAAATCAACTTTATTTTACATTCCACACAAATCTCAATTTTAAAAATCAATTTTATATATCATACACATATTTCAATAAAAACATCAACTTTATTTCACATCAAGACAATTTTAATAACAAAATAACTTTATTTTACATCATAATATTAAAATAAATTTTATGGACATAGTCATATGCTATTCAAGTATTGTTTTATTAACAACTTATAGACAATGCTGGGTGCAACATTCACCTTCAAATTAGGCCAACAAATTTGAGTAGTTTGAATGGTTTTTTTTCCGACCAAAGCGACTAGAAAACCAAAAATTCACTGACCCAGTTATGAGATAAGCATAAGCTATGATTCTGGAAAAGATAAACATCTAGTAATAGGAAGTTTATTCAAATTTGTGTTTATACCTACTGCAAATCATGATGTTTCTCTTATCTCGTTGATATACTAGTATGTTTAAATGCCTAAATAAATATTGCAACTTTCATTTTTATTTGAATTTTATTTTATAAATAACTATATTTATTTAACGTGTCCAATAAGTGCAGTGCCCTATTTTTTGAAAAGTTGTGTCTGTGTCATCTCCCATATCTCGTATTATGCCCGTGCTTCATAGACTATAGTGGTGTAGTATAATATGTAACATTTAGTAGTATGTGGTATAGTGTAATTAGTTTAATATAACATACATAGTATACATTATATAAAGTAACAGCATATCAGTAATGTAGTATGTAACAATTAGTATAGTGTTGTATATACTGTAATATGTATGCAATACAATAATATAGTGTGGTATGTAATATGCTATAGTGTAATACGTATGTAGATGTAATGCAGTATATTGCAATGTAGTATGTAGTATGTAGTATGTAGTATGTAGTATGTAGTATGTAGTGTATTATAGTGTAGTATAGTGTAATGCAGTAATGTCGTATCATATAATTCAGTATAATGCAGTGTATAATACTAAATTATACTACATTACATTGTATTACAACAAGCTATATACATATGTTGTATTACCATATTATTGCATTATTGCATTATTGCATTATTGCATCACATTGCTACTATATTACACCATATTACTTATTGAACAATCCTATATCAGAACAAGAATGCCTTTTCCCTTGGCGATGCCAAATAACACAGAGGTGCTCCTTAGATGTCACATCGCATCCCAGGATCAACAAATTCAAATTACCATCGATAAAGGAATATAGTCAATAGGATCATAGTTGAACTAAAAAGTCCTCAGTAAGAAAATAAGTAATCCAAATTCAAATATCCATGAAAATGCTAAATACTATATTTTTAAAACCAAATAAATCTGAAACTACACATCGTCTAATATCTTTGACTAGATAGAAACTAATAATAAAGTAGATGAAATTTAGCTTGACAATTTTCAAAGAATTCAAGAAGCGTTCTCCCCCTTGGTTGGCACCTCTAAATAAGTGTTAGGGTTAAGTTTGTACAATTTACCATGGGATGCGACACTATCATTGTTTATTGAGTATGTACTCTATCAACAATGGCATTCATAACCATCAAGATTATAGAAGAAGACCTGTTTCAACTAACAACAATGAACTTCTTCACAATGTCAAGGAAAACTTCCAATAAAAAAGAAAACACAGCTACCATACAATCAACGGTGTATACCTGTAAGAAAGAAGCCTCCAAGGCAAGGGAATCTCTTATGCTGAATCTAAAATAATCACCTTTTCCGACAATATCTGTCCGAGGAACTGAAGCTCCAAGCTCTGATAAACCAAAGGTTCAGAGTATTTCCAAAAAATAATTATACAAATAGTACAAAGAATACAACAAACAACGTAAGGCATGAGGCAAGGCAAACTACAAAACAAATCAATTACCTATTAACTTTTAACGAAATTAGGCCTTGTTTGGCATGAGCCCAAAAAAGGGCAAAAAAAATATCTTAATAATATTTTAAATTTATTATAAATTTTAATAACTTTATTTCACATCCTACACACCTCCCAATATTAAAATAAATTTCTTTCCCATCAACTCTATAAAATAAATTATTTTCTCTTTCCTTACCCAAATTCATCCTCCAACCAAACAAGCATAAGACCCTTTTTTTCTCCATTAATCTAACTTCCCATTTAATTTACAGTCAAATAACAAAGCATTAACAATAATACACAGAATCATGCCATCTTTGAATTGAATTAGCATACGATAGAATATTTGAACAGAAAACAAGTCATTTAATAAATTAAAAAGCCAAGATTAAAAAACCTAGCATTCTAGCCCTTGACATGAAATGTCTTCTGGCAGCTCATTGAACCATCCTGAATCATTGCCCAGACATGCAAATTCATAAATTAATTAATTTTTCTTGGATACTCCCTTGTGCAAACCATATGATCCTTCATATTCTGCTAGGGTTATCCATGGAGCATCAATATGTGACATGCACAAGGTTTTAGGAGAAAATTCCTTCATTAGAATCAGATGGAATAGAAGAGACATTATGGTGGCCAGCCACCAACTGTGCTATTTGAGCAGTTGTGTTGGCCTTGGTAATTCAACATGAGGAAAAGACAACATGTGAGGAGAGGGACATTTTTGTAGAAACCCCAACACACCTTTGGTGTTGATTTAGAGTCCATGACTCCAAAAGATGATAGAAAGAGATGAGAGGAATTGGTGAATTGAATAGAACTTATACAATAGTAATAATGACAAAACAAGAGTAGCTTTAATCTAATGGCAATACTACCATGAGCCTAAACCCTAAATTCTGAAGTAGAGGAGTTTTCGGCATGTTAAAGAAAGCAAAAAGATTATTATAAGGCCCAAAATGCGGAAGTACCAAACTACTCTTTGTCCACAATTGCATTATAGCCCTAACCAATTCTGAACTTCAGGACCATACACTGAGGGAGTCATTCACCATGCTTTTGCTGATATCTTTCAAACTTATATAAAAACACCATCTTGTCAGTCAGCTAACATATTAGGAAAGAATGGTGTCCACCTGACATGACTAGCTTTAATAAAAATCTTAACAAAATTTTTGCCACGAAACATATAACAAGTAACATAGAAAAAAGGAAACTTAATTTGTATAGCATACTACAATAATGAGCAGCATAGCCAATGAATTGTATGCTCAAGGGGCTAAATGGTATTCAGATCTTATATGCACCTTAGGAAATGTACATATTTCCTATTAAATTTACATTGTCTCAGACCTTTTTAACAAATATTAGCACTAATGCCAGTACAATGTGAAATCATAAAATAGACATCATTTGAATTGTGACAAAAATGTGCAATACCAGGATGTAAAGACATCAAGTACAGTAGCAATCAAATTATAATAAAGGAATTCTAGGGTACGAGAAAAGTTTAGGTAGTAAATAAGAAGTAATGATTCTCTGGGCATTAGTCCACAAGTAAACTGGATAGAGCAGGCTCCAAGTGCTTGCAGTACGCAAATTTCATGTAATTAAAAATTTGACCTAGATGCAGAAACAAAGGGCCCATTTATGGGAATTCCCCTCACCTCTCTCAGCTAGTGGTATTTTGCAGAAATACCAACGGACATCTTCACCATCAGAAGGGCTCGTTGTTTGTGCTAGATATTTCTGGCGACCCTTGCACTGTTCGATCAAATCTTCCAACTTGGCTATGTTTGCTGGTGTGTTCTTTAGTAAATCTGGGGTGGTCTCCCCTACTTGATTAAATTCATTGGCTTTGATGACCTCAGCAGAGGTCCTTGTTTTATTCTCATGATCTCCAATAAAACGGTTATTCGAATTATCCATCAAAATATCCTGCAAGAATGAGCAGAACGAGCAGTCCATTGAAAGTTATGTTGAAAGTATTCATACACCTGAGAATGAGCATCAGTAAAATAAAACACCCAAGTTGCTTCATAGATATTCATGCCATTAGGTACGGTTGATTGGGTGAAACAGCTTCTGAAATATTTGAAATATGGCTCCTCATGAAGTATTTTGTTATTTGTCTTTGAAGGTTGTATAAGGACATAAATGTAAAAAAGCCCTCAAAGTGGGTTCAAATCCCCTTCCCCACCCTCCGAAATTGTGCTGCCATGTTGAGGCTTGACCTTTGTGAGCAATGTTTGGAGCTCGACCTCACACAATAGCCTCTAGATGTTGACCTCAAGAATTCTGGACCCTGAGGGAGCTGCTGTTGGAGCATGGACCTCAAGGGCTGGAGCTCCAAGTTCAAGTGGAGTTAAAGTTAAACCATCAAGGAGGAACATAGCCGATGGAGTAGACTTCGGATGATTTACTAGAAACCTCAGGCCTGTCAATTTTGCCACATGTACAGCCAAGATAAAGGGGTAGCTTCTAGGATTAACACTAACCAAACCAACAACCTTAAACTAAACTAGATAAAATGAGTCGATTTTGATTTAATTGAAAATTCAAGTGAGTTTCATGCTAGAGTTTCGAATTGATAGCCCTATCAGTAACCTACATTCGATAATAGCGTCGAACGTACATATAAAAAAAAGGTGTAAGCTTATCACAGAAATGAAGGCTGCAAGAATACTTCTAAATAGTTCAAGTCCTTTTTCATTTCCTGTAGTTTTAGTTAAGGTGCGTTTATCAGAACTGTAATTTCTGCAAGCAAGTGTGATGCAGTTTGCCAAATTTCTCAGACATTCCGCGTTGCTCGCTAAGAACAGAGAGGTTGTCGACCTACGGTAAAAAGATAATTCGCTGGCGAGGATTCCCGCGCGTCTAATCTTTGCTTTTGGTGACGGCAAGCGACCATACCCTCGCTAGTGTATTGGGCGCCCTCTAGCGTTTCTCTTCGAGGAAGAAATTTCTTGTCGTGATTGGTTGTGTTGACGAAAAGCAAGTCTGAATCTTGTTTTTCTCTTCATTACTATGCCTGAGCTATGTGTAGTGGCACCTAATGGAATCAACCGGAGAGACTAATATAATTCAATCAAAGAAGAGACAAACTAACATGAAATTCATTGCAATATTGGACTGGAAGCTTATGAGAAAGCAGAATTAGTATAGAGAATAGTGTAAGAAGAGGGGGGGTGAGGAAAAATATCAATTCATTCTATAAATATTAAAGTACATGCACATCCCTTATAAGATTTTGAGAAATTTTTGTGTTCCGACAACGTAACAAGTAGGCTGTTCGGCATCCTATGACTGCACAATGTGTGAAGAAGTAGGACTCACAACTAGGCAGAACGAGCAACAACCCATTCACTCAGCGTACATCTCCATAGTCGAATTTTCAGCTTTGTCGAGGCATTTTTTCAGCTATATAAGGACATTTTTCATGTATATAAAAGTATTTTTACCTAGTTAATGACCTTGTTTTAACCATGATTCAAAAAAAAGACCTTTTTTTTTACAATGCTTGACTTTCTTATCTACGCAAAGACAATTTTCAACTATATAGTTACTTTTTTCAACTATAAAAGGACATTTGTTTAGCTATATAAAACTTTTTTTAAAGCTATGTAAAGCTTTTTTCATCCACAAAAGGATGTTTTTTGGCTATGTAAAACCTCTAGATTCTTCTATCTAATTGGTAGCTAATTGCCCAGTGAAAAAAAAAAGTTATTAATAATGGTTAAAGCTTTACATAACTATGTCAAACATTTACTTGTGAGTCCTACATTGAAAATAAAAGGATGTAAACCTAGGCTTTACATCTAATTAGATAGCCAAAAAACATCCTTTTGTAAAGCTAAAACATAGCTTTAAAACAAGGCTTTACATCTAATTAGATAGCCAAACAACATCCTTTTGTAAAAAACATCCTCTTGTAAAAAAGGATGTTAAAACTTAATGATCCACAAAAGGATGTAAAGCCTTGTTTTAAAGCTATGTAAAGCCTTTCTTCATCCAAAAGTAGGAGCTAATTGCCCGGTGAAACCTCTAGATTCTTCTATCTAGAATCAACTATGCTCTCTCTCTCTCTCTCTCTCTCTCTCTTTCTCTCTCACTTGCTAGAGTTTTCGTCGAGAGGAAAAAAAAAAGAGACTAGTAGCCGGAAGGCAAAATAGAAGTTCCCACAAAAGAATCCTTACTTTTGGTTAAGTTTCAAAACCTTTTTACATGTTGCATCTACCTGATATGGGAGACTATTATCGGGCTATATTTACATGATATCTTGTATTTAAAATTAGTTTTACTTGAAATATCAATTTTATTTCACAACTTAAACCAAAATACTAGAACCAAGAATTTTAATCTAGTGAAATAAAGCTGATATTTTTATTGAAAATTATTGGGTATGTGAAATAAAATAATATTTTTTCTATTAAAATTTGTGTAGAATAATTTAAAAATATTATTATTATTATTACTGTTGTTGTTAAAACTAGTACCATTTTGGACCTGATTTTGGTTCTCGCGCCAAACAAGGACTTAGGTAGAACCGACTACAAGGGTTTTTTGTCTCCTTCATCTCCATTCCCTCTACTCTTATAGCCCAAAGGAAAACGAAAAAAAAAAAAAAAAAAAAAAAATTGTAAAAAACATAGAAAACTTCTTTCTTTGATTCATAATCACAAAAAAAAAATATTTTACATAGAGTTGAATACCCTTGTAAGCATATCAAAGTACCTTTATTAATCTGGTTCAATAAGAGAAAGAATTCCTTGTTAAATGAAAGTTGACATTAACAAAGATCTTCAAAATTTTAATTTTCGTAAAAAAAAGTTCAATTTAATAGTTAACAATCCATAGCAAGGAAAAATTTTCCTTAAATAATTTTACTAACGACCATTCGAACCATAAATTAACAATAAAATTAACAATGAAAAAATCCCCTAACAACAATAACAAATTCTGCTTACCATTTGATAAAATATAAACAATGAAAAAATTTCCTTATAATAGAAGATAATGTTAACCAAAATATTCAGAATTTTATTATTTTAATATTATATAATAGCAACAATCAAATTATTTTAAACTAAAATAACAAAAAACTAAAGGGGCATTTGGTTCAATGTTATCTTGATGTTATGTTATGTTATATAAAGAAAGCAATTATTTGGTTTAATAATATCTATAAATAATCTTCAATTAGATTATAAAACTATTAATCAAAAGATAACATCAAGATATCATGACATCTAGATTACATAACATAACACCAAGATAACAACGAACCAAACGCCCCCTAAACCTTTATCCCATTAAGTGAGGTTAGCTATATGAATCCTTTATTTTCATTGTATTCTATTAAATAATAAATCTTCATTTAGCTCCAAATATGTAAAATTATTCCTTATGATTTCTTGTCATATCCTTTTAGCCTTCGTCTTCCTTTTTTATATGAGCAAGATATAATAATTCAACTTTCCTTATTGAAACTTCAATAAACCTATGATTTATATATCCAAATCATCTAAACTGACTCTAAGCTAATCCTCAATTAAGGCTACTTCAATTTTCTGACGAATATACTCATTTCTAACCTTATCTTTTCGCGTATATAGCTTATCCACCTTAGTATCCTCATTTCTACTGCACTTATCTTATTTGTATGTTTCTGCCTTGTAGGCCAACATTCAACACCATATAACATCACTGAATTTACAATTATTTTATAAAATTTACTTTTAAGTTTGAATAAAATTTTTCTATTACACAATACATTAGATACATTCATCCATTTTATCCATCATATTTACATTCTGCCAATAACATCATCTATTTCATTGTTTCTGTATGATTAATTCAAAATAATAAAATCACTCGCTCTTTCTAATAACTTGATCATCAATTATCATGTAACCACTGTAAGTACTTCTATTTTGACTAAATTAATACTCCAAAAATTCAGCTTTTGATCTACTAAGACAAAAATAAGGATTGTAAATGAACCGACTTGATAAGAGCTCATTCATATTCGGTTCATCGATAATAAGAAACAAAAATTGAACATAAATTTAAAAGCTCAATTGGTAAGTAAACAAGCTTGAACATACTAGCGTTTAGCTGTTAACATTCATAAACTGTTCATATGAAATTCATTAACATGCTCGTTAATTATAATACTCAATATGATGTTTTTTTAAAAATTTTAATATATCTTTTTTATTAACAAGGAAATAATTTATAAATCATAACAATGAGCTTGTTTATAAATATATTAATATCTTAGTACATAAAAGTTTGTCTATAGTTTTTGTATTTGTGAACTTAAATTTATATAAACTCATGCCTAAATACATAAATAAGCTCATCTACAAACTACATGAACCAACCCCAAACATGCCTTTATGTTCATAAACCAAGCTCGAAACATAAGATATCATTCTCAAAATGAAGCATATTCTCAAATATAATAATATAGTTGCTCTTATGCAAATTCTTGAACAATATACATTTGAATTGTAGGAAAAGAAGCTTTGATGCAGAACTGAAAGTAAGGAGAAACAAAACTCACGTGCTTTCCCTGCTTGAGTTTGGATTTGAAAGGTAGAATAACGCAAGTGTTCCAAGAGGTGGAATTATGTTGATCAAAATCGTGCAATCTTAGGAGCTAGCAATAATTCCAAGGAAGAGACCTTCCAACTACAAGGACAAATGCCAAAAATAGATAATAAGCAAAGCAGTATCAGCAAATGCTTCCAGAATGACTGGATCCATTAGCAAAAGAGTAACATAAAAAAAAAACAATGCTCATTACGAATCAGCTGCATTAATCCCAAAGTTAGAAGCAACGTTAGCAATCCTATAATCCTGAGATGCAAAGTTTGAACTGACAGACTACAGACCTAGAATACAACACTGAGCAACAAATCAAAATTTTATCTTCACTTGCACAAATTTGGCAAAAAAATTCACATTATCAATACGTATGATCTCCCTGCATATGAATTCTTTCCTGAAAAAATAATAACAAACAAAACCCAGTAATAAACAAGTATAGCTTAAAATAATAGGATCCTAAAAATAGTAGATATCAGCAGATAAAATGAAGAGGTGCATTACAGTTCATCTGTTAGGTTTCAAACTGCTTCAAAATAAATAATCAGTAATCTACAGATTAAAGATTTTCCAACTATTTGTATATATAATGAAATAGCAAGAAAGGATTGTAAAATATACAAAATTGATGGAAACTACTACAACCAAACTGTATAATACTAAGTTGCAAGGCCCTTAATCCATACTGCAAATTGAAATAGTAATATATGCTGTAAAGCAAAAAAAGCAACAAAAAATAAATGAAATAGAAATGGAATGCAGCTTAACATGGAAAGCATCAATAGGACATCCAAGCTACTACAAAGTAGTTGCTTTAATTCAGATCGCTAACAAATTAAATTAAATTCAACAAAACATAGGATAAACTTAGCAGTGCTTCATGCTGTAATTAAGTGTGTAGCAAATAAACAATGAATGCATCAAATATTAAATAGAACTGAAATAAACAAGTACGTATACAGCAGCATACATCAGTCTGAAGTTTGTTCATTAATCAAATCTACAAGCATCATCTAGCGAGCATTCTGAAACATACAGCAATCTGAATCATATACAGCATATAGCATATAACATGCAGTAATCTGATTATTTACAATGTCATCAAGCAAATAAATTCAGAAAGCAGCACATAATAGTTAATAAATTCAACAAAAACTTAAATCAGCAGGCAAGCAGAAATAAAAACAGAAATCTCGCTGTAGAACCTTAAAGAAAACTGTAAACAAAATTAATTCCAGCTAGCACAAATTTGATCTTTGAGCATAATCACATCCAGCTGAAGAATGATCAGAAATCAGCCATGGCCACGAAACTCGCGGCGGATGAGAGGCCGCCCGGGCAAGGGAAGCCAAAGGCACGAAGAAGGCAGCGGGGCGAGAAGGCGGCGACGGCGCAGGCGAGAGGTCGGAGCTGGCAAGGGTTGCACGGCGTCGCCAACGAGCGAGCAGTGTTGGCGCAGCGCTGGATGCTGCGAGGGGACGGGCAGCAGGCATGCGCGGCCAACGAGCATCGGCTAGAGCGGGGGGGAGGGGAGCGGGGAGGCGGGCAGGGAGCGGCGGTGGGGGCGCAGTGGGCGCCGGCAGCGGGCAGGGATCGGAAGCAGACGACTGGGTTACGGAAGGGGCGGCTTTTATTATAGCTCCTCGCCTCAAACTGAAAGAGCGATAAATTTGTTTTATTCCTCAAATTTTTGGACTTTAGTAATATTATTGTTGCTAATCCTGGTTAAATTCATTGTTAAAATAACACAAATTTATTACCTTCATTGAATAATGTAAAAAGATTTAGATAAAAAAAATAATGTAAAGAAATTTGCATATATATTTTATTAATAATTATTTAACATGTGGTTTCAGCGCTGCATCTCAGCCGTACACGTGGCACCATGAGAGGCACGCTAATCCTCCATATGATGATCTCTCCACTAATCAATGAGCTTTACTTTTGCAAGTCTCAACCCTCGACCCCGATGATTCAGCCTTCCCAAACCTCGCCGACGAGGATTGAGCTACAGTAGTCCCATAGCCTCGTCCATGATGGTTTGAAGACCTCTCCAAACATCGGCCACGATGTTTCGGCCCCGAGGTTTGGTATCGTCAAGCACGAGGATTGTCTAATCTGATCATCCATTGCCCTCCTGGAAAAGCTATGCCTTCGGTTCTGAAGATCAGCTCTTGCAATAGCATCAGTGCCAATAGGTGGTCCAAGCTGTAGCTGTCGCGTCCCTCCAAACCGATAACCGTACAATCCGTACAATCCGTACACGACAAATTGTCCTACTCTGTACACATTGTATACTTGAAGTATGCTACCTCAGCTAAAGTCAACTCACCGCAGAGGGGAAACCGCCCTCCTGACAAGACAACTCCAGCTTGCCTTATACTCGCGGTCTGCAGGCTACCATTGCAAGCTACCTATAAATACTCCTGAACAAGACTTTAGGGAAATCTTCTGGGCCGTCTTCTTCTTTTTCTTCTTCTCTTTCTTCTTGTTTTTACTATGTTTTACCCTTGTACTGAGCCCAAGCAGCTCTCTTTCTTGAGATATAGTGAAATACTATAAGTTGATCCGGTGGATGTGGGATATTTCCTCCCTGAACTACCTTAAACCTCTGTGTGCTTTTCTGAATATTTTTTCTCTTTCGTTTAAGTCTTAATCGTCAGATTTAACTCTTTGCGTATCACTGTTTCTTGAAACTTAATCTCTTTTTTATACACTTTTGTTAAATTCAATATAACAATTAATAAAGATATGTGATATATTGATAAGAAGTTTTTATCTTTATTGTTTTATTAAAAATATAAATTTTTTATAAGAAATTTATACTGAAAAATTTTGAATATGAAGTTTTTGGAGTGATTGACTTTACATGAAAGACTAGTTTTGTAACTCAATTGATTAAATAAAAATTGTTAAAGTTTGCTTCCTTTGTAACTTCATGCCTTTTTTTTTTTCTGTTCTTCTTGCCAATCTGAGGAAAGAATAGAAAGAGGAACTACACTAAGATGTATGCCTACCATCTTTTTTTTTTAGAAAATGCCTTACATTTTTATCATTCTTCCACTCAGAGATCATGAATTAGAAAAAGATAGTAGATAAAAATATTATTTAAAAGTAGTTACCGGCTTATTTTATTAACTTTTTTCGTATCAGAGCACTAAAAATTATATTGGTGAGGATAAATATCATTTAGTTCTCTGAAATTTGAGTTATATATTCACAATTTTATATCAAAAAAAAAGTAAGTCCAAGATTTTAAAATTAGTTATCTGTTTATTTTATTAATTTTTTTATACAAGTACTAAAAATGATATTTTTAAAGGTAAATATCATCTAGTTCTTTTGTTCTCTGATCAAGTAGATTCACAATTTTATATAAAACTAGTAAGTTTGACGCGTATTGCACATAATATATTAGCAAAGTATAATTTTATTCAATTCAATTTGATTATAAATAAAATTTAATATTGAATTGAGAAAAATCGGTTCTGAAAATTTTGATTTAGAACTAAATTGAGTTCCTTTATACCTAAACTGGTATCATACCAAAAAAAATCAATTCATACTTAGTTCAAATTTAATTTTGCTTGTTGTCTAGTAACAAATAAAAGTTATTATTCTATACTTTAAATGATATATAAAATATTTATACTTTCTAAACTATATTTATCATCACAATACAGATTCAATAAAATTCGTATAACCAATTATCATAGATATTTAATTCATTAAAATTTAAATATAATAATAAATTATAAAACATTTTTTATTTAATAAAACTTATGTCATTTAATTAATTACGAATGCACAATTTAGATCATACAATTGAAATATTTAAATTTTTATTAATAAATATAAATAAAATAAAATAAAACTAATCATTTTTGCTATAATATATAGACTCGAATATCAATAAAATAAGTAAAAAATATATAGAATAATAAAATAAATACTCTATTTGTCCATCAATAAATTTTATAATAATTAATTATTATATTAATCATCAACTCAATATTGATTCTAGAATGATAGAATCGAAAATTGAACCAAATCATTTAGTTCCAAAAATTTTATATGCAGTGGATTACCTGTAGTTTTATAAAAATTTAATTGTAATTTTATAGACTTAAATGTAAAAATATTTTTATAAATTTTTATCTATAAATGAAATAATTTGTATTGATAAAAATAGAGAATTGTTCTAACATAGGACTTTTTTTACGAGAAAAGTTGACTTGTATAAAAATGTCCTCGATATTATTTCAACTTCGAAAAAATACTTAGGTAGAGAGTTCTCTGTTGTTTGCACTCTAACAATTCTCTATTATAAAATAATTTATATCTAAAAATTAAATTGTCCAATAAAACGAGCAATTAGCTCCCATTTCAGGTATTCATAAGAGCTGATGTGATCTCGGGGTAACGTGATAAATTAGCTGAACATGGCCCCTTTCAAGGTAGTTGTAAGGAGATGGCATTTTGTCACTTATCAAATTGGCGGTAGCGGAGGGCTGCCACAAATTCTTAGATGTGCTCGCGAGGGTCTATAGTTCCCTTATAGGCTTCAAGACGAGAGGGCCTAAAGTCCTCTGGAGCTGTCGCCTGGCGAATGGCATCATAGAAAGTGGCATTACTGTCGAGAGGCCCAAAAAAGGCATCAGATCCATATTGAGGAGCCTGAGTATTAGGAAAAAATAGATTCCCTTTGACCAGAAATGAGAGAAAGGCTGGGAGGAGGAAAGCAGGTTGAGAGAGAAGTGGACAGAAAGGAAGAGGTGGAATATAGCATCTAGCCTCTTGATGGAGAAGATCCTGTCTGGGAGGATGGAAGGGGCCAGAGAATTGAGTAGAAGGAACCCCGAGGGGTAAGGGGACCACCCTCTACTTTTGCCGAGGTAGTGGGAGCACCGCTGCAGCCGATGGGTGGTTCTGGACTGGGACCACTGCGTTCGATAGGGGAATCTGAACTGGATCTATTACATCCGGAGGAGGGGGAGCATGTAATGTCATGGCCGGCAGCAAGCGAAAAGAAGCTGCTACCATCAAAGGGACTAGATCGGTGACAGAGTTGGGCGCATGAGCTTGTTGAAGGGCCGCAGCTCTTTGGCCAATTATTCATTACATATCAAACAAACTAAAACTAATAAATTCTTTTACATAATCACAACTATTCACTACCTATCAAAGTAGCTCAACTAAATTTATACTTTTTTGACAACTATTTGATTATACTATGAAATGATTCAAATGATTACTTGCTTTTACGGCATCTATTTGCAAATTATCAAAATAATTTTAATTAAAAATATGTTTTTATATAAACGCAAATTTCTAATAAATTCTTATAGTTTACCTATAATTATATTTTAATACGCATTTTTTTAAATTATGCACATAGATCTTTAAATTATGCACTTAGATCTTTAAATTAAAATTAAAGAGACTTATTTGGTTCCTATTTTATTTTATTTTAAATTTTCTTATTTTAATTTTTAATGACCTAAATGAATAATTTAAAAATATTAGTGACCTTAATAAAAGATTTAAAAAAATGTGAACTAAAGTAAAGTAATATGTAAACTATAACGACTTATTAATATTTTACTCTTTTTATACTTATTCTACTGCACAACAAAGTAATCTAATAAATTAACTGATTTTAAAAATCCATTCACTACATATACGAGAGCTCTTAAATAATTGTTAAATGACATATCGAAATAATTTAATTAATTACGCATTTTTAGGAAACTTTTTACTCAATAACATAGTAAATCAATTAAATACATGCTCTTATAAAATTATTAGATGATATATCAAGTAATTTGATCAATTACATAAAATTATCCAATTATTCGTCAAATATGGAATTAACCCAATTGAATATATACTCATACACAACTATTCAATGATACCGCAAATTGATTCTTACTTAAGAATATAAAAGGAAAATCTCTTAAAGCTTAATGAGTGTAAATGTAAACTGCTAGACGAGAAAGTGGACTACCATGTAATGAGATTGAGCTTCAAATAAGTGATTAAAGGGAGAATTAGTCTAATTTAAATAAGTTCTCTCAACTATGGTTAAGCAAACGAAAGTCATACAAATTAGAATATTAGCTTGGTAATAACTGAGGCAAATTCACAAGTAGAGCTTCTAGAACATAAAACTCAAAATTGTTAGGCAAATTAGCACAAGAACATATACAACAACCACAATAATAAATTAAGCTTTATATAAGTAAGAATGTTAAAGAGGATGAGTAAGTATACTTGTAAAGACATGGAGAGAAAAGAATACATTCGTAAGAAGGTTGAAGTAGTTTTAATTAAGGATAAATTTAGAGAGAATCAACTTATATAATTTGAATATATAAATTTTAGACCAACAGACACTTTAATATGGAGAGTTGGGTCATCGAATCTTGATTATATAAGAAGAAAAAAAAGAAAGGCTAAAAAAATATGGCAAAAGGAAAGGACATTACAAGAAATATACAAGATAATCTTGTAAATTTGGAGCTAAGCGAGAAGTTATTATTTGATAGAGTGCAATTAAAATAAAGATACATATAATTCATCCTACTTATTAGGGTAAAAGTTTGGTTGTTATTATTTGCTAGTAAGATTATAATCAAAATAGGATTGGGTTTTAATCACAAGCCAAAGCTTAAGATTAGATTTGCTCTTCGGTGATAGATAAGTTGACCAAGCTAAAGGTGTGATTTCATAGTACATGTTTTTCAGAATGTATTATTCTAATTAATAAGACTTGTGAAGGAATTAATCATAATTTGGAATCTTAAAAGAGCATCTTAGAAGCAATAAGATTCAAATTGATTAGAAGTAAGATTACTGTACATGCACTATAAATTTGACGATATTAAAAAAAGTGAGCACACTTTGAGATTATATCTGATATATAAGATCATTCTTTATAATGGAACTTGAATTAGCCTAATTGGTGAATATAGGAGAACCTCATTAAATCACTTAAATTTTGGCAACTTTTATCTTCTTGCACTTTATTTTTGCTTTCTACCACCCCACTATCCCCTCTCTACTATGCTCTTATGTTAATAAATGTACTCTCAACTCAACCAAAATAGCCCCAATTTCACCCAACTAATTCTCTCAGATACTTCCCCTCTTTCTAATCCCTCTCTCCCTTTCCTTCCCTTTTCATGCTCAACAAGATGCTGATGATATCATTGGTATCCTCAACGGCTTGGGCACACATAAAGAAAGAGAGAAAGAGAAAATGAAAGAGTGAGATATCTTATATCTCAAATGTAAATGTATTTTTCGCTTTGGCTAGGAAAATCACCTATCCTATAACTACTCTAGCTTAAGAATGCTTAAATGTAAAATTTTTCATCATTAATATCATGATTTTATCATAAAAGATGACTTTACATACTAAGATCATACTATGTATTTGCACAGCTTAGGAACTCATATTTCTTTTTAATATAGTATGATTCATTTATCATGTGTCACTCTCATCACTTATTATCAATTATAGAAATTTGCTAGGAGTCGCTCTTTATTTTAGTAATTTCCTTAGCTTAAGACATCAAGCGGTAATCACTCTTATTATCCCCGGCTACAAATTGTCACAAACCCACCATTTTTTATTTGGTTTATCCTTGAATCATATATACTATGAGATGTTGGCTCTTATATCATATCGTAAGAATTTGCGTCCCAAATATAGAGTTATTATCCATTTTTTTTTTAGAAAATTATATGACTTAAATACTTCCTAAAAATGTCACTTATTTTAGGACTACTCTAACTCAGTATATTTAATTACAAGGTTTTTTATCATTGACTTTACTGTTTGTCTTAAGAAGTACCTTTATGTATTAGAATCATACTATTTAGATATATAGCTTAAGAACTCTCCTCTTATTTCTGCACTCTTCTTACTATTCATTATAAAGCCTAAAAGCCTGCTAGAAGCTGTCCTTTGTTTCAGTGATTTTCTTTTCTTAAAACATTACTTGACGATCACTCTCCATTCTTTTTGGCTATTGGTTATCACAAAGAGTGAGTGAGAGAGGGAGAAAGAGAGTGGATAGGGGGCGGTTGATAGTAGGTGGGTTGTGGGTGATGATGTTGTGACACGATGACCAGTTAGGACATAGAAGGAAAGGAGATGAAGGAGAGAGAGAGAGAGATGAGAATAAATATAAAACTTAGAAAGCATCAAATCTTAAAAATTAAATAATATATTAAGAGTTAGATTGACATCACAAGGACCACGAACTAATATTAGGATAAGTGTAGGGACCTGTCAGCATTTATTTAAAAATCAGGGATTAAAGTGAATTTATAAGTTGTTTATAGAGAAGCAATAGTATTTTCCCCTTCTTAATATTCAGACTAAAATATAGCTGGCCCATTGAAAGATATAGTATTTTTAGGGCTTTCTGATAAAAAAGACTTAATAATGTCATTGGATTGTAATTACTAAATCAACTTGATTAATCCTTTATTTTCAAGTATTTTAAAATTATTGAAGTTTGATTTTGGACTTTGAAAAGTATTATAGAACTAGAGGATCTTCTATACAATTTGACAATGTTCAACATATAGTTCACTTTTTCATATATTTTAAGGCCTAAAAATAATAATATTTTCATTACAAGTACTAAAATACAACTATTGAGTGTCTATTTTTAGTTGAACTTAAAAGAAACATTTAAATCTATGAGAGTTTTTTATGTAATTTTAAAATTTTCACCTATAGTTTATATTATTCACAAGAATTTAGCCTTCATAATAAAATATATTTATATAAGTATAGATACCATGATGCAAAAGTTCAGAATTTTTCTTGATTAAATTTAAACTTAAAAGAGAAATTTATATTACTTTCTTGAAGATAACTTTTACGTTAATCTTATCTCTGCTTCATTTTAGGACTTAAAAATAAGGTTTGGAATTTGTAATTTATACTGTAATTGTAGTTAATTTTTCTTAAATTTGTTTTTATTTTAACTTTTTAGGAAAGAGATTGGAGTATTTTGGGATTAAATAAAATGAAATTCAAATTTTTGGATCTTTTGGTTGGCCCAAATGATCTTTCACAATATAATAAACACGGCTGAGCAGCAACGATTAAACATTGATTGCTATTTTGATTGGACAAGAAGCAGGAAGTTAATTCCATTCCAATTCAAGCAGAAATTAAATCTTGCAAGCATGGGGGAATATATATCCATTTCCAATTCTGACTAACTCTCCATGCATTCATGAAGTAGATCCCGAAAGGAAATATATACATTAATTGCCAAATCTTCCAACTCGATTATTGCTGGAGCAACAGGGTCATGCTGAGTCTATTAAATTGGCATCTACATGCTCGATCCATGTCCAAATTATCACCTTCGTTCTTTTGAAGCAACTGACTGTAGGGTAGTCATTGTTGGATTGGTATCCCAGATAGGGACCCTTCCCTAAAAGGCTTCCTCCTATTAAACTATCAACTTTGTGGAATAGCTAATTGTTTATCCTAAATGATTTATTTTAGTTGGGATCTACTCGTTTGGGCATGTTAGATTAGTTGTTTGATCTTATCTATTTGAAGAAAAATTAGAGCCATAGAAATGTCTATATTTCTTTCTCAGTTGATATTTTAGTTTTGTTATGGATCAATCTTCTGACAATCTAGACGCTTAGTCATATTATTGATCTTAATTTTGTCCACCTCTTGAATGGCACTCCGTGAGAACTTTAATGTCATGTTTCATGTTCTTTTCATGGTCAACTTTTTGATCATTATCCTATCAAAAGATATTTTCATGTATTTTAATGTCTAGCCATGTTATGTCTAAGAGTTATATCATGTTGGAAATTACCAACCTTATCTTATTGATGAACCAGCCGAGCAACTCCTTATTTAAATGCTTATACAATTATGTACGTATTACACTGTGAAAACTTGATGAACCGGCTAAATGTCAATTCTTTAAAGGAACTGGGGAAGATACGACATTGGTTGCATCAATGAGGTTGATATAATGGATGGCTGACTCATAATACTCACGAGGGTCAGTGGTCTTCTACTATGTATAAGTGTTGATCTTTAGTAGGAAAAAGCTGCATGGCACGAGCTGGAGCTAGCCAAATGTGGACGTTGAACATTGCATAGGTTCTATTAGAATAAAGGCAAAAAGGACATGGACATTTTAGCAATAGTTTCTTAATTAGAATATATACAAATATTTTATACCTTATATAAATTTTAATATTAAATTATCACTTTATTTCATATTTTATATAATATTCAATATATAAATTAATTTTATTTTGTATCTTACATAACTTTTAATATAACTGATTAGCTTTATTTAACATTATGTACACATCTTCAAAAAAAATATCATTCATAGTTTGTCTAGCTCTGTACCTAATAAGCCCTTAATGCTTATTACTAAAGGAGTTCTTGGCACCAAACTGAGGATTTTGCATCCCATGGAAATGAGGATTAGCCCTCATTATGTGCGGAGGGTATTGAAGGAAAAAACCTAAATCTAACTAAACAACTATAGCATCCACATAGAATGGATGCGAGAGTATTGGTGGAGCAAGGTTAGTGTCATCTTATAGAGTGAGCCCTCACTAAGTGAGGAACAACTTTTAGAGTATAAAGAAGAGGCTTTTGGCACATAGTGCGAAGGCAATGCCGGTGCTAAGAGGAAGGGAGACACCTAGAGATGATTTGGTTAAAATGGGGAGACCTACATCTCTTGTTGCTAGCAAGGTAGCACCGCTTATGCTGCTTGATAATATATGATTTGTGCCTGAGGGGAACTACAGGTGCCCAATATGATGGGGGAGGCATTGCCTACTCCAAACCCTTCGAAACTAGAACCTTTGGTGGAGTTGGTGAAATTGCATTGTTTGCCCTGAGCAGGAATCACCGAAGGTATCAACGAGGGGAAGTGACTAGCGCTTTTTATGCTTGAGGAGGAACGACCATCTTAATAGGCAGTGAGATGACTTAAGGTGCCTCTTGTGCAAGTGGGAGAGTTGTCAGCATAGCCAATAGAGGAGGATTTTTGGGGCCTTCTGTGCTTTTTGGGGCCTTCTGTGCTTTTTGGGGAATTCCTATCGGAGCTGGTGAGTGAGTAATTGGAGGCATGTTCTATGCTTGGTTATGGATAGCTATGAAGCACTGATACTTTGTGAAGCATAACGTATCCGTATCGTATCCTTATCGGATACCGATACTCCCCGATACTCCCCGATACTCCACCGATACGTATCCGATACGCCACGTGGCGTATCAATTTTTTATTTTTTATTTTTAAAAATTTGTTACTCGCCTGATACTTGCCCGATACTTGTCCGATACTTTTTGATACTTCTACTAAAATAAAAAAATATTGAAACAGTTGGTCTGACCTACACAATAAAAAATAAAAAAATATATTATACAAAAAACACAACTCACTCATAGACTCAAATAATAAGATTGAGAGATATACTGAACTCACGCAATTCGGATTGCAAAATGCTTAATGCATGCCAGTATTTCTATCTTAATCATACTATTTTTGCTTCTGTTAGACACCGATCACTTTTTTTTAACTTTAATTAAGCTCATATTATGAAAAAGATAGAACTTTGATCTTTTTTATTTTGTTTACTTATTTAGTTAAGACTCAGAGAGAGGAGAGCATATATCTACTTTAACTAGATTAGTGTATCTGAGTTTATGTCACATTATCTATGTTATTTTTAATTATATGTTGTTTGCATCGAGCTAATTAATTTACATTAAATTTGAATTAAAACTGGAACTAATTTACTGATGTATATTAAAACTCTCATCTCACTTAGATAATTTGTGATTGGTTGAAAGTAATTAAATAAATTTTAAAATATTATTTTAATTTAAGATCTTTTTAAACTCAATAGTTATTGAAGATTATTTTTATTTTTTATAGTTCAATTGTCTATAATATTTTTTTAGTGATACTAATAATGTTTAAAAAATATAATTAATTTGAAAAAAATTTAAAAGATATTTTTGAAAATTATAACAACAAGATGTATAAGTCATTATAATTTACAATAGATTTATATCTTAAATATGAAAATATGACGTATTATACACAAATATAACAGTCGTATCCTGACGTATCCGTATCCTATTTTTTTTTAAGTTTGGCGTATCATCGTATCCGTATCGTATCGTATCCGTATCGCCGTATTGTACTCGTGCTTCATAGATGGATAGCCAATGGAGCCAACAGCAGATTCGTGATAGCCCTAGCCAAAGCTAGAGCTACAACCTAGGACATGAAAATTCCTTTCATCACCTTCATATATTGCATGACCATCCCGAGGAGATCTTAGATCTATTGATTGTGGGAGGAGGAAGAAGAGCCCTGGACTTGATGGCCTTGTGGTTGCAAAAAGAAGAAGCCTCTTAAGGGACAACCTTTACCAGCAGATCCCTCATAGTATGAGCAGCAAGTCTACGAATCTTGCTCACCATCTTCAAGTGTCAAAGAAAGCTCTAAAAATATTAATGAAGAAATGTGGATTCACTAGGATTGACAATAAGCATCTTACACCTTGTTAAGAGAAAAGTAAAGAAGGAGCAAGCAAAGTTATAACAGTAAAAGTCAAATGATATTAAGTAATCGGCGACTGAGTTTAAATGGTTTAAAGAGATCCTTTTATGTTAAGCGCTGGTTGGGCTAAGATTAAGTTCCACTAAGTCAAAAGAATGATTATTGGAGGTGATTACAGAGGGAGTTGTAGTAAAATAAAAAGGAATATAAATATCAAGGTTTTAGGCTTTCTTTAGAGAAGAAAGGTTGTTTAGAAGTGGATCTAGATCTTCACTGTTCATTTTTCCCAGAGCTACTGTCAGAGCTTTATATTTATAGCTAAAAGTGAAGCGCATAGTACCTAACAATTGTTAGTTGAAGGCAAAATTGTAGGTCTTAACAGAGAAGATTTTGATCATTAATGTTATTATAAGGTATTGAGAGAATAACACATGACATTATAGATGATTATTCTTTCAGAGACAATCAAATAGATTATTACAAATAAGATGCTAGATAGGCCGATACTATTGTAATGGATGACTATCATGATTAATAACAATTATTACTATTGGGAGTTAGTTACTGAATGAAAAGAGTTGGACATGTTGACGTGACATTTAGCTTATTATAGCTTTTAAGGGTATGAAGATGGAATAGCTGTGGGAAGCAGCCACGGTTTTGCAGCCAAGGTTTGGAGATCTCAATTTGAGGTGTCTTTGAAGCTCTGAGGTGGGATCACAATGTGAGATAGGACACTAGACCTCATCCTGAAGTAGAGGCTTAAGTGGAACTTTGATAAATTGTTCGAGCTTGGCCTAGGAAATCACAACATTGCTTTATTGCAATTTGATAAGTGATGAAATTGCAAAACATCATCTAAACATAAATCAATGAGATTGTTTCTTACAATTGCATTTTAATTATATTAAAATAATGTTGCTATCATGCCTGTGGATGGTTGCGCTGTTTACCATTAACTCTCTCAAGCTTTTTTTTTTTTTTTTTGTACCCATGGAAGAGTCAAGAAAGTATTTTTCTTTAATATGGATTTGCCGTCCCTTCTTGTTTTTTTTGGGTAATGATTGCATTCCTAGCTGGCTCTTTTGTTGTCATACATGAACTAGATTGTGTCATCGCGGTGCGGAATTTTCAGGATTAAGCCTCAACAAGTACGAGCAATAAATATCATACATGCAAAATTAGTGATTGATAATTAATCCTCTCAACCGTCGTGACATGCACGGAAGGGAATATGAGAATAAGTTAATAAGAGAAGGCAAATAAGAATCAAGTCGACCAAAGAGCTTTTACACGGTGCGTGACGTCCGTATTATGGGATATAATTTATACAATACTGCAGCTTAATGTATATATCTAATTTGAAAATAATGCTATTAGCAAAGAAGAAGGAATTACCATGCATCAAATGGAAGATTTCTCATAATTGGCCATCCACTAATGATGCATTAGCTGAGAACTGAGTACTTCTCTAGCACGATTACAAAGAATTCTTTCTCCCTTTGTTGTGGTTAAAAATAATAATAATTATGTGATCATGATCACAATGGTTTACGGATATGCGTACACTACGCAGCTAAGAATTTTTTCAAATGCTGCTAATCAAATTGAGTCAGTTTGACGTTAAGATTATTTTGATTATGCCTTGGACGTTTTAAGCTTGTTTTAAGATATGTGCTAGTAAATAAATTAATTAGTTATATTAATTTTTTTTATAGTTATATTAAAGTTGTGTAGGATGTGAAATAAAATTGATGATTGTATTGAAAATGATATAGTACTCTATGATATAAAGTGAATTTTTATATTAATATTTATATAAATGTAATAAAAAATTTATATATTATTATAATTTTAATGAAGTGATAATTTTTTTTTATTTGTTCTTGTATGCTATAATTTCTTCTATACTATTTAAAAAAATATGATGGTATGGTTTGAATTTGATACTTAATATAGCTATGGGTGGAGGGTGTAGCCTTGGACTCCAACGTCTCTCTCTTCTCTCAGCACTATTATAAACGGGGTTAATAGTAAGTCGGATTTGAGCAAATTTATCTCAAGTTAAACTTGGAGCTTCTGAGTTTTAATTTTAGTTGATTAAAATTTATTTAATTTTGAGTTAATTTTCATTCTAAATCAAGCTTTAATATTTTTTTTTTTTTTTAAAAATAAATATTCATTTTACGTAAAATGGTATAATGTATATTAAATATAATTATTTAGTTAAATCTATATGTATTATACATGTATTTATTTATTAATCTTATTAAAATATATATCATATAATGTATTCATATACACAAAATATCTTATATGTAAATATATCAGAAAAGCTTAAATACATGTTATTAAATAAATATCGAGTCAATTATAAGTTAAATTGATTTTATTATAAGCAAATTAATTTTAAGTCATAAAAAATCGAGATGAATTTAATTACGCAAAATGCAAGTGAGCTCCAAACACAATGCCCAAGTTAAAAAATTTTTTTGGTAAATTGTATCCGGGATCTTATGGTTGGAAGAACGTTGCAAATTGATCTCAATTTTTTAAAAAATCTTAATTTTGATTTCCGATGTTATAAAAAGTGCCATAATTTTAGTTTTCTTTAGAATCTCCTCTTTTTCCGTAAAATTATATGCAATTTGATATTTTTAATTAATTTGAACTATTTATATATTTTAAAATACTATTACACTCTTATATTCTCATTATTCTTTAAAAATTTAATAAAAATTTAAAATTTAATTTCTCTTATTTTTTTTGCTTTCTCTATACTAAAATTTTAAAATAAAAATATAAATATTAGTATTTTAAAATTATATAACAAAATTTATAAAATTAATAAATGAGAATAATTTTATAATATACTAATAAAAATTTAATAATTATGTCTAAATTAGAACCAAAGGTCCAAAACTATAAAGTTTCTGCAAACTCAAGAATCTAAATTGAAGGTTTTTTAAAGTTAGGATCAGTTTGTAATATATTTTTGACCATAGGAGCCTGGATGAAATTTACCTTGTTTTTTTGGATGTTTTGAAAAGCTTACGTTGATTTTTTTTGAGTGAAGGTGTGTTTAATTACACATTAACATGAGTCGTTGCAACTTCCAAGTGGGAACGCGACCTCATCTTCTTGGCCCATCTAAGCTCCTCCGCCAGGCATGCCAATTGCCAAGGAAGGCGAGCGCCGACATGCCGTGTCCCTCTTGCCATCGCATCCCTCTTGATAAATAAGCGAACTAGGGGGATGATGATGTGTAGAAGCAGAGGAAATGTGCTTCCCCAAACCAAGTAAGCTGTTGCATTACTCTCTCTCTTCGTCGTCATCATCCAAATCTCTAGCAGTAGAGCACGCAAGCAACCTCTCTACTTGAACGCCAATTGAAAGTGAAAAACCTTCTTTACAAGCTACCGTCAACGATCTTCCCCGTCTACACATTCTTTCATTATTTCTTCAGTGTTGGTTTCTGTTCTTACTTCCAGAAGAAGAGGTGTAAACGATGGCAAGCTGCTCCAAGTGCAGCCGTTTGCCCTCCTTCTTCTTCTGCTTTGACTTCCTGGTGGTAGTGCTGTTTCTGTGCGCATGGGATATCTTTTCCATGGCCGCCAACGTCACCTACGACCACCGTGCCCTCCTCGTTGACGGCAAGCGTAGAGTCCTCATTTCCGGCTCCATACACTACCCACGCAGCACTCCCGAGGTTCCCACAATACTATCTACGCTCTTCCTCTCTCCAAACTGTCCATGCTTGTGTCCATACCTACCTAAGCATCCTTATTATTGCTCACAGATGTGGCCAGACCTTATCCAGAAGTCTAAGGACGGCGGACTCGACGTCATAGAGACCTACATTTTCTGGGACCTTCATGAGCCCGTCCGCAATCAGGTTCGTTCATCTTTAGCTATCTTGCTTCAAATCCTTTCTGCATTTATACCTCTTGATTCGATTCACCGGCTAAGTCCGTCATTTGCAGCGAGATGGTTGCTTCTTCTTGCTTGTCTTTATTTTTATTTTCTTTTCTCAGTTTGACTTTGAAGGCAGGAAGGATCTCATTAGGTTTGTTAAGACAGTTGCAGAGGCTGGGCTCTACGTCCACCTTCGAATCGGACCATATGTTTGTGCGGAATGGAATTATGGGTCTGTGCTGAATCCCACCTTGTCCTCTGCTTTGATTCTACATTGAAATTTGATTGATTATTCATATGAATATGTTGATTTACTTTGTGCAGAGGATTTCCTGTCTGGTTGCATTTTATTCCTGGAATCAAGTTCAGGACTGACAATGAACCTTTTAAGGTTCCTTTTATCTATCTCTTTTCCATCTAATCTGTTTGCTTAGTGTGACGGGGAATGAACAGATGTGTGTATGCTTACCTTGATCTGGGCTTGTTTGGCATGTGTCTAATTTTAGGCAAAAAAATATAATAATAATATTTTAAATTTATTATAAATTTTAATAACTTTATTTCACATCTAACACAAATTTCAACCTTAAAAATTAACTTTATTTCACATCCAACACAAATTCTAACCTTAAAATCAACTTTATTTCACGTCCTAAACACCTCCCAATATTAAAATAAATTTCTTTCCTATCAACTCTATAAAATAAAATATTTTCTCTTTCTTTACCCAAATTTATCCTTCAACCAAACAAGCCCAAAATTTCCAGGCGGAGATGCAGCGCTTCACTGCAATGATTGTGAACATGATAAAGCAGGAAAATTTCTACGCGTCCCAAGGGGGTCCAGTCATATTATCTCAGGTATCTTTTCCTATTATCTTTTTTACTGTTCTAATGCAACGTGGGATTAAATTAGTTCCATATTGACTACTGCCTAAATTGTAGGATATTTTTACCAACAACTTATATCCTTAATTTATTGAGGTTTTTTGATTCTTGGGTATTATATATCTTGTAATAGATTGAGAATGAATATGGGAATGTGGAATCGTTTTATGGACCAGAAGCAAAGTCTTACATCAGCTGGGCGAGCTCCATGGCCACCTCTCTAGAAACGGGTGTGCCTTGGGTGATGTGCCAGCAGGCTGATGCCCCTGATCCCATCGTGAGTGTTTTTCTTTTTTTAACATTTTTCAGCACCAATAACCAACTTTAGCTATCCACCGATAGTAGCTATTATGAGAAGCTTATGTGCCATGCAGATAAACACTTGCAATGGATTTTATTGTGATCAGTTCACACCAAATTCTGACAACAAACCCAAGATATGGACAGAGAATTGGAGTGGATGGTAAGTGTTTGTAATCAACGTTCTAGCCATATTTCTTTTCACATTTGTTTTTTGCATCATAAGGCTTTAGTCTTTCTTTAACATTTTTAGGCCTTTGATGTAAAAAGATGACATCTCTGGCTGTTGGCTAATAATACAAGCTCTTTGTTAACATATCTTTTATCATATGCCACTTTCTTAGAATTCATCAATGTTGTTGAAACTGTCCTACGATTGTATAGGTTTCTCTTGTTTGGTGGTCGAGTTCCATATAGACCAGTTGAAGATCTTGCATTTGCTGTTGCACGCTTTTTTCAGCGTGGTGGCACTTTCCAAAATTACTACATGGTTATATTTGTTCTCAGTCCATGTAAATCAGTTATTTCACGTCATCATGGTTTACTTCTACTTAATGGCTAGTTTGGTCATTTCTTATGTAGTATCATGGTGGAACCAACTTTGGTCACACATCAGGTGGCCCATTTATTGCAACAAGCTATGATTATGATGCTCCAATTGATGAGTATGGTCAGTGTTTAATGTGTAAATTTCTACATTAAGTATTTTCTATCTAGTGCTTGTTCATTGATGGATTCTAGTTCTTTTTTCTTGATTTTCTTTATTTCAGCCATGGTTATATAGTTTGTACTGGCTTAGTGCTAATCAACGCACATATCTTCAACTTGATTGTCCTTGTTTATTCAACACATTGTACCTTAACTTTGTGTTTTATTTTTTTTGACATTACTACATTTGCAGGATAGACAACTTTAGAAGTTTATTAGTTTAATGCTATTAGAGAGGATGAATATTTTTTGAATGCTTATGCCACTCCCCACTCTGTTGGGCCTTAAAAAGGTTTTGAAAACTTTCTGAGACAGTTGTGGGCTAATTCATTTATATATCTTCCACTATGTCGTATTTCCCATAACAATTTGCATCCACCAAACACAACATGCTTAGAGCTTACAAAGTCCTCAACATAAGAGAATAGATTTTTATGACAAATTAATATTACTATTCACCACTTGAGAACATTCTTATGCTCATTAGTTGATCAACGAACAATTGATA
This sequence comes from Apostasia ramifera, assembly GCA_019297695.1. Lineage (NCBI taxonomy): Eukaryota > Viridiplantae > Streptophyta > Magnoliopsida > Asparagales > Orchidaceae > Apostasia > Apostasia ramifera. Next base: position 95,660 of record JAEMOT010003444.1, read on the forward strand.
AATGTGACTTTATGTAATCATCCGGTTTAATGGAGAAATATCACAATCAAGAACAAAAATTTCAGAGTAGAAAAATGACAATTCAAATGTTAAACAAAATTGCATGCATGCTGATTTAAACTTAAACATGATTGGATAGATGATAAATTTACGAATAGATTAAGACAAGGCATGTTCTTCACTAAATGAGATTCAAGATTAAAAAACAATGGGAAAAATCACTTATAATTACTCATTAGTAAGTAAATTAAGTTGCAGTACTGCACAGTTGTAGGTCAAACATTAATTCAGTATTTTTTTAAAACAAGGTTTGCCTAGATTTGGAGTGCTTAAATTGCACGGACGGGTTACATTTTTTGCGATTGACTTGAGCATAGTCGCCTTAGAGGTGGAGATCTGGTCTAAGGCAAGGGTGGACAATCAATTTGGTGTGGAGTTGATTTTCTCGAATGAGTATATGCTAAGTAAAATAGGAAATGAGAAAATAACACTTACCTCTGAAGAAAATTGTGTTGCAGTAAATTAGAAGTAAGCATAAACTTTGCTTAAATGATATGAGATCCTCAATTAACTCCATGTCGATGAGTTATGATCTCATCTTGAATATCGATGGTAAATCCTAACAGTTTGTGTAATCTTGGTGCAATTGGGGTCCTCAGCACGAGTAATCTTTAAGAAACCTTTTGCTCTAAATCATTCTTTATGCTGAAAATCAAGAATATACTAATAGTCGGGCATAAAAAAATGCAAGTAATACAATCTTAAATGTATAAGTAACCTAAGAATATATTTAACCATGCACTAGAAGAATAAATCATGTTGAGGCAAATCTTTGTAGTATGAGAAATTTGTAGATCTTTATCCTTTGGCAAATTGAATATATAATTAAACAAGTAAAAATGACTTTTTAGATGGCTTTTTTATTCCATCCAATCATCTAATTTTTCAAAAATGATCGATCAATGACAAAATGATAATAAAGCTGATGGATACATTTGTACGTAGCTTTCATGCTGCAGATAAATTTATACATTACAGTTTTAAAATAGATTGCCAATCGAGGCAGTTGGGATTATGAAAAGATTTGGTGGAGATCTAGGGGGAGAAAATCCTCAGTCACCAACACACAAGTGCACATGCATATAATATACTAGTGCATTATAATGGCATCCTATGCGTATTTTGCATTTTACAACGAGTTTGTATCATGTTCATTCTTGTGTGGGTGGCCTATATTGTGTAATTCCATTAACCCAAATTATACTTGAAAGTCAATTCATAAAAAAAAAATAATAACCTTCTCTCCTAAATATTTAACATAACCTTCCTATAAATAATCTTTGATATTGGAAATGTGTGGTTGGAATTTTATCCTTTAGGATTGTTTGTTTGTAGGGTTATTTTTAATTGAGATAAAATATAAACTTTGATGTAATGATTTTAGTTTTATTTTGTGATATGTGTAGGATGCAAAATAAAATTTTTTATTTTAATGTTGAAATTTGTGTATGATGTAATATGTAAGGTTAATTTTAACCAAAGTTAAAATTAACTTGGCAGCTGGCCATATATTTAATTTAGGACTAGACTGGGAGTTGTTCAAATCATAGGGAGTGGAGAAAATTGATGTTTTATTGCATTTAATATTTTCATTTGATGCTTTCAACAAGTATCATCTTATTTTGCCATATATGTTGTTTGTTAGTCCTTTGGTTACATCACAGGAATGATTAGGCAACCTAAGTGGGGCCACTTGAAAGACCTACACAAGTCCATAAAGCTTTGCGAGGAAGCTTTGGTAGCAACTGATCCGACATATGCCTCGCTTGGCCCTAATTTGGAGGTTTTTAAAATTTTCTAGCTCTTACTCTCAACACATTATATATTCTATTTGATTTTCAAGATTTCCTTTTTATAATTGAGATGAGATATGTTGACCTTTTTACTATGGGGTGCTTATTTTAGTAAAACTATTAGTTGTTTTGTGCTATATTGGCATCCATCATAGGTTTAACAATTAGTCCTTATGAGGTTTGCAGGAGTTATTACCACTATAGTTTGACAGTATTCTGATCTTCATTAAGCAATTGTTGACATGAAAAGATTAATTAGGCAACATATGTTACACAAAACACTATCTGAAGGAGGAATTTTGTACAACTCCTATTAGACCAATTATGCTATATGGTAGTGAATATTGTATAGTAAGTGGTAAAATATTCATAAGATTATTGTTGCTTAGATGCAAAAGTTTAAGAGTGGTTACACTATAGTAAATAGCATTAGAAATGATAATATAGGAGAGAGGGTGTAGGCTTAACACCCACTGTGGATTAGATACGACAAGGATATATAAGATGATTTGGGCATATTTATCATCAATCAATATAGGCCTTTGCATGTAAATGCCAGGGGTTTTAAATCACACTATCAAAGAGAGCAAAGGGTGGACTAAAAATGACTTAAATAGGGTTATAAAAAAAGACTTTGAATTAGTAGCGCTTTCCGAGAATGTTTTGTCGTAGAGTTGAATTGAAAAAAGAAATCAATGTAGCCAACCTCAAATAGTTGGGGTTAAGACTTTGTTAGTGTTGGTATATATAAGAAATATAGCAGAAAGAAGAAAAACCAAAAGATATTGGAGTTTATGTCAATAAGGTAAACAGTATGAATGTAGTGATTGTAGTTGATATAAAATTAAATGATAATGTTGTGGACATGAGTAAAAGTAGTGATAGATTAATAATTGTTAAGCTAATTTAAAGTTTAAAAACATATAGAATATGGTTACTATGTATGCTCAACAATTTTTTTTATGGAAAATATGCTCCACAAATTGGCTTGGAAGAAAAATTGAAAGGCAAATTTTGGAAAGAGATTGTCATTTTACTGTAATAAATATTGAAGGAAGAAAGAATAGTTATTGTTGATGATTTTTTTTTTGATGAAATAGTTATTGTTGATGATTTTTTTTTGATGAAATAGTTATTGTTGATGATTTAAATAAACATGTAGGTCGTGATAGGATAAGTTATGAGAAGGTACATGGGGGTTACGACATTGGTGATGAAAATGAAATGAGTGAATCATTTGTTCTTTATAAAATATTGCAGTAGCATATGATATAGCAATTGAAAAACATAAACAACAACAACAATGCTTAACAACTTTCCAAAATGGATATACCATATCACAAATACATGAATTTTTATTAAGAAAAGTTTTAAGTGTAAAGATTGTAAGGCATTCTAGGAGAAGGTTTAACTACACAACATTGGTTAGTTATTATGCCTTTGATATGATAAGCAAGTTGAATGAGCCGACCTATTGGAGAGACTTTAACTTTCATAGTGTCATAAAATAAAAATGTTGAACTTGAATGGATAAGTTGTATATTTGATAGATTTATTACTAACAGAAACAAATTGGAACGTAGAATCTGCATCAAACTTAATTTGCAAGTAAATGTTGAACTATTTTAAGAGTATTGTTATGGAGGTATTGAAATTAAAAGTCGTTTACAACTAAAAAGACAACAGTGGAATGAGAAAGTTCAAAAAAATTTATATTTAAATAATGCAAAATATAAAAGATATTGACACGTAATAAGCATATCAAGTTAAAAAGAAATTGCTATGATGGTGGCGTGCAAAGCTAAGGCTACAAGTTTGATACATAGTAAGTTTGATATTGAGGAAGATGAAAAAGAGATATTCAAAATAATTAGAGAAAATTCATTAGACTTGCATCAGGGTAGTAGCATCAAGAGTGAACGTGATTTAATTTTTTTTAAAAAAGTTTTATATTAAAAATACATGGAAAAGTTTTTTTTTCTCTTATGGAAATGGAAAAGCTGTTTTTAAAACTACTAATGAGAGATTTAAATCAAATATTCCATTGAGACAAATTTAAAAAATTGAAGTATATTGTAAGTTGATTTAGAAAAAAGATGTTTAGTTTTGAAGAAAACACATAAATGTAATGTTTTAGGACCATATAAGATACCAATTGAAGTTTGAAGAGTTTTGGAGAAATAAGAATAAAATGACTTACTAATCTATTAAATAAAATTTAATAATTAGGAAAATGCCAATTGATTGGAGGAAAAGCACTTTAGTACCTATGTCTAAAAACTTTTTGTAGTTTTATGGGAATGAAAATTATGGAGTCATACCATGAAATATAAGGGGGAGTGATAGAATAAAAGACTAAGGATAACTTGTATATCAAAAAGCCAATTTGGATTTATGCCCGAGGATAAATGATAAAAGCTTTTTATTTATTGAGACAATTATTGGAAAAATATATAGAGCAAGAAAAGATTGATTTTTGTTGCTATTGATAATGCGTTGATCGTGCACCCTGATAATTGATTTTTTTTTTTTTGAGAAAAAAGTATTTGTGGGAGATATGGGGTTGATGACATGATGGTGCAAAAATTATTATTAGAATTTGTTATGGAATGATTAAAGAATTTGCAGTAGTAGTTGGCCTAAGAAGGTAAGAGGTTCTTATTTATTTTTATTAGTGTCAAACTTGCTAAAATAGATATCAATAAAGAAGTACTTTGTTGTAAGTTTTTTGTTAATGATATAGTTCTTAAGTGATACCCAATAAAAAGTTCATGATAGAATTAGTAGAACAATATATGTGTATAATTGTGCTATTATAGTGCAGCTAAAGGAATTATCTGCAATCCGTTGTGACCAAAGAAGAAGTAATTCCTAGTTGTGATAGTTTTAGGGCCTATTTGATCTCCATACCATTTTTAGTCATGTTAAAAGACCAAAAAGATTTATTCATTATAAAAATTAAAAAATAATATTAAATTAATTTTTTTAACATCATACACAACTTTCAATTCACATTCTACATCATTTTCAATACATCAATCAATTTTATTCACATCCTACACAATTTTTAACATAACTAACTAGCTTCCCATCAAACGTATATGTTAAGGCAAGATCATAAATTTCATGGCAAGACCAAATTGATCTTATTACCAAACAAGCCCTTAGGTATCGTGGTTCTATTTTTCAAAGACCTAAGGATATAGATGAGGACATTACAAAAAGACTTAAAACTTGATAGCCAAAATGGTAAAATACCTTGGGAGTTATGTGGTGAAAAAATATCATGGAGACATATAGTAATATATTATAAAACAGTAAGTAGGCTAGCTTCATTGCATGAATTAGGTTGTTGGACAATAACAAAATCACTTGTAACAAAATTTGTTATTGAAATGAGAATCTTAAGTTAGACATGTAGTAAGATTGAAAAGAAGTTAAAAATGATTATATTAGAAAGGATGTAACAGTGAAATCTGGTGAAGATAAATTGTTGAGATGGGCTTAGGTAGTGTGGGCTTATAGAACTCAGAGAAGAAGGGGAACTACTACAAGTAGATAATAATGTGGTTAAAGAATTGAAAGAAAAAATGGTAAGCAAAAAGTTACTTAGAGATTGTACAAAAATATTTAGAAAAGTGTTAACCCTACAAGTTGCATTGAGCAGGATTAATTGATGAAATAGAATACAGAATATCTACTCCAAATTATTTTGATAAGCCTATTGATGATGATGATGATGATGATAATCATGGTTAGTTATGACTTATGAGTGAAAGTTATACCATTAAATGGGTAGATAATATTTAGGTAAAAATTTGGATTAAAAATGGGTAGCTTAAAGGTAACTTGGTTAATGCTCGCGCAAAAGATTTTGATGAGGTATAAGTTAATTTATGACTAATTGCAATGGATAGAAATAAATGGCAAAAAAATAATTGTAAAGTTTACTCCAAATGCTCCATATATTATATTAAGACATTTAATTTTGATGAAACACAGTACACTGTAGCCCACCTAGCAATGTCAATGAGCTTTGTCGAGCTTGTGGCATTGTTCTTGTTGCAAATTTGTTTTAAGGATTTTGGAAATGGTACTAAACAACCATGGAAAATATAACATCATTGATAAGGTCATCTAAGGCCCATGGTTGCATATAAAGGCAAAGTGCAAAGTTTGGTAACTATTTAGGCCACTATTAGTTTGGGTGAAGGCTAATATGTAGTTGCAAGCATGCCTAAGGGTCGCTACAAACAACAATCCAAACTTGTTGAGAATTTGCTATCTGCTAAGTGGATTCTTCTTCTCCTTCTAGCTCTTTCATTATCAGTACTCTCTGAGCACAACCAAGTCAAGGACGTGTAATGATTAAATCCAAGTCATTTTAATCTTCTGCTTCTTCTCTCTAATATTTGTGACTTTAATTCTCTCACATTTATGTACAAGTATCTAGAGGTTGAAGATGAACATGATCAAACCACTTGAAACATTGCTTTCTCATCTCACTCTCTATAGGTGTCATGTTAATCTTCTCCATGATAAAGTAATTTTTGATGCAGTCAGTCCACTCTAATATACTCATCCATTAATTCATTTGCATCTCGATTAAATTGTATTTGTATAATTGCGTGAAGAAAATGTTTAAATGATTTCACCATACATAGAGAACACCTGTTTGATCACACTTCAAAGTTACAACACATTCAGCATTTACATGTTTTGCTCTTGTTGTCAAAACTTTAATCTGCTTCAGAATGCTGCTAATTCTTGATTTTATGTAGGCACATGTGTATAAGACTGCAAATGGCCAGTGTGCGGCATTTCTTGCTAATGTTGATATTCAATCAGATGCAGATGCCACTTTCAATGGCAAGACTTACCATTTACCTGCTTGGTCTGTCAGCATTCTACCTGACTGTCAAAATGTTGTCTTTAATACTGCCCAGGTGGGCCTAAAACACTAACCTATTAGCCTGTTTTCTCTGTGATTAAAATTCCAAATCCACCCTTCTATCAAAAAAAAAAAAATCCAAATCCACCCACTTTAAGTTTGTTTGATAGCCTTTAAAATTTTCTCATAGTTGTGCTTCATGTTGCATCCATTTTTTGTGACATGCATGTGCATATGTAAAAATAGTGTGGGGGTTTGTGTGATTAAAATATATGCATATTCTTTGATATGTAGACCTGTGCGTTGGTTTGCATTTGTGCCACAATATGAAGATGTTTGCATCTTTGTCAATGTGAATGCAGGTTTGTCATATTAGATTTTTTTTTGAGCAAGTCATATTAGATATTTGCATGTATTAGAAATTCCCCTTATGGTGGCTTGAAATGCATATAGCTGCACAATTTTTAACAAACTATCTAATTTTATTTCCCATCGTATACATCTCAAGACAAGCCCACAATTTTCATGGCAAGACCAAATTGATCTCTTTTCCAAACAATCCCTATGACTAGGACAGATTCGCCCTCTAACCAATTGGGCCTTTTAATTCCATAACCACAAATTTAAGACCCTCCCACTTTCCTCTTAGTTTAGTTAACTTGAGGTATTAACCTCATAAATAATTTAACTCTGCTGGGTTAAGAGATTTAATCATGAATTGTGTTTAGTTGCTAACCCGAGCTAATCAAATATTTTGTTTGGTTTTTTAATAACTTAATCTATGGTAAAAAGAGTTATTGAGGTTAGAAGGGTTATTGCGAGCCTTGACCTAGAGAACATGCAAGGGTAAGATACCCTGAGGTAGTGTGGTTGAGCGGACAAGGGTGGGGTAATATACCTTGGGTTATATTATTCCAACATTAGAGTGTTTGGTGGATTAACCTGAGGTAACTTAAGTTGACTTTGTTGCCTCTGGTTAACCCTCTTACCAAATGGGGGGTTTACATAATAAAAGTTATCCTTGGCTTACTATTAAGTAAATAATATAGCCGCTTTCAAATCCTTGGTTGCTTAGTAAAGGGGTAATCCGCTTAGTAAAATTTTCAATTGTTAGCAGCTCAATCCAAAAATGTTACAGGCCCTATCAAGCTCAAGCTTCAGAGGCACTGTACTTCCATCCTAATTCACTTGCTACCAGCTTTACAGTTTCCCTGGGATGCCTAGGACAAAAAGCCAAATAGCATTCAGTTTATATGTTGGAAATCCCCTCCTACTGGATGGCTCAAGGTGCATTTTGATGGATCAATCAAGAGCAATGGATCATAAACAACCTAATTTTCTTTATGAACTCACCCTGTGCTTATTCTTGCTGTTAAGAGCTCTACTTGGTGTTTGATTTTCTATTTTGAAATAACATTTAAGCATTGTTTTGTGTGATGATATGATTATCGGGTATACACCTACAACAGCGACATATCTGCGTACTTTGGCTCAGTGTTAGTTTAATTTCCCTGTTCATTAGCGATGTGGTTCTCCAATTTTCATCCCCCTTGTTTCCAGTAATTTTCTTTTAATTTTCCCCTTTTTTGTAAGTTGTCCTCCCTTGTCCCGTTTATATTCTCTCGGAAGTTCCAGCTGTATGATATGGCTAACTGCAACATGCAAGGTGATACATTGACGTTCAATTCTTGTTCTTCTTGCAGATAAATTCTCAAGCTACTACCGTGGAAGCTTTTTATCTGAACCCCGACAATCTTGCATCATATCAACCCACTGATGCATCTAATGCCTTCCAATCTGATTGGAAATTTGTTAATGAGCCTGTGGGTATATCAAAAAGTAATGCCTTTGGAAAAACTGGGTTACTTGAACAGATAAACACCACTGCGGATAGCAGCGATTATCTGTGGTATTCAATAAGGTGAAAATTTTTCATAACCAGCCAAATATTTCGTTGAATCCTATTTTAGAAATATTTTCAAGTTTTGTTGATGCTCGTGCTTTCTGTATTTTTGCAGTACACAGGTCAGTGGAAATGAACCGTTCATTAATAGTATGATGCAGTCAAATCTCCATATAGAGTCACTTGGCCATGTCCTCCATGTTTTTGTTAATGGGAATTATTCAGGTGTGGTGACAAAAGATATAAGAGATTCTCTAATTTATATGAAAATTACATCAGACACGCATTGCCTGCTTGTTTCATTTCATAACATGATTGGAAAATATGTTTTTTGTATGTGACTATCCGATGTACCTCGGCCAAATGTTTGGGCAATTAATTTTTCATCTGAAAACTAATACAGGAAATATGAAAGGAACAAAGATAACATTTGATGAGTCAATTTTTTTGACTCCCGGAAGTAACAGAATTGATCTCTTGAGTGCAACAGTTGGATTGCAGGTCATTTCTCTTTATAAATATAAGAAAATTGGCACCTTAATTATCTTGTATAACAGTTGAATTTGAATATCTTGTGGAGTAAATTGGCACCTTAAATAAGCATACTTCTCTTTACTGATTTCATTTTTTGTTTCTTTTTCTAGAACTATGGCGCATTTTTTGACTTAATAGGTGCTGGAATTACTGGTCCTGTGCAACTTCGTGGACAGAATGGCACATTAGATCTATCTTCGCAAGAGTGGACATACCAGGTTTGTTTTATGAATTGTTCTAGTCAAACATCGCAGTCATGATCAACAATATGATTTCTTTTGGGGAGAAAACTGATTTGGTCATTCATAACAAGTAGAAACCCTTATCAAGTTGTTCCTTGCTAGTCATTGCATTATTTGAGTTCTATAGTATTATGCTACAAGCGATGGTGTTGTGACATAATTGTTCTAAAACAATTCATCAACAATGTATAATATGAGACTAAGCACACTCAAGAGGGAGGTAAATTGGGTTTGATTCAGAAAATACGATGTGAAAATAAGGGTACAGAGAAATTAGTAAAAAAAAGGTAAAGTGCAGAATACAAAACTTTTAGGTTGTTTGACACTTACCGCCTACTTCACCCGTAGGACTCTTGTCCCCTAGGCTTACCCCTTAACTCAATTGCAGATGTAAGTGGAGAAACCTATATTGTTTCACAGAAGCTAACAATGAAATCATTACAAATAAAAGGCACCCAAATTTATAAAGACCAAAGTTAAGTGAGAATAGAAAAAAAAGAAAAATACATTGTTGAATCTTTGAGAAAGAAGGGTGCAATGAGGAGTCTAACGAGAAGAAACCAAAGAGCTTCTTTAGCTCAGAAATGATTTTCACATAACAATTTTATTTCAAGCTAGACCCAAGTATAATCTCAAGTGAAAAGTCACTTCAAAGAATTCATTTTTCTTTTGTGAACTATTCAAAATATTCCTTGGAGTCTGTGTGCTTGTTTCAAAATATAGGTGTTCGGAAACATTCACACATTCACTTGACTATTGAGAGATGAGTAGATTTAAAAACGATCAAAATTGAAAACAAAAGTTGCTAGTGGTTGTTTCTATGTGAAGGCCGGGAAGTCCGTTTCACAAGCTAGACAATCTACCTCATTCAAACTTTCGAACCGTTGGATTTATCATATATGATAGTCGAATGATTCATTGAAAGGGGACTAGATAGTCCGGTACATATTCTTTGTTTCAAAAAGAGATCCAAACAGTTTCAATAGGCTTAATTTTTGCATTTTGTTGAATCTTGTTTTGACTTGTATTTTATTTAAAGCACGTAGGTGTGTTGTTTGCAAAGGTTAATTTTTATAAGAATAAAATTAAATTTAAGGGAAAATATGTTTTTATTGAAAGTTGTGTATGATGTGAAATAAAGTTGGTTATTATGTTGGAATGTGTGAGGGATATAAAATAAATTAGTTATTATTTTGGTATGTGTGTAGGATGTGAAATAAAGTTAATTTTTTATTTTATAATTTGTGTATGTTGTGAAATATAATTAAATTTTATGCATGATATGGCATTTCTGGTTAGTTAATTTTAACCTGGCTAAACAAACAAGGCTAATGTTCCTTAAAGTATTTTTTAGTATGTTAAAATGCATTTTGAGTGTACTTTATAATATTAATAAAAAATTTAGATTATTCTTTTTTTTATTGCTATAATTGATTAATAATTATACTTAATTGATCGTATTCATACCACTCATGAGCCAAGAAATTTCTTGATTTTTCCCTTACATTTTGGTCCTAATAGACCTAATGCTACTAGTTGTCTTGAATTACTTTAAGATTCCCAATGTCTCCATTATCTTCAATTTGTATGAGAACTCTTTTGAGGCCTTCTGTTTGAATCTTTCAAATTTAGCTAGCCTCCTTCCAAATCAAAGCTTCCATAGCTTATATCATTGTGGCACCTGTAGAACACAAGTACTAGAACACAAAATATTAAGGTTGAAACACCATTGATGGTTTGTTGTCATCAAATTCATTAAAGCACTTTTAGGGATAACATAATATTGGCTTCCCATGATTCATTAACTCTTAATTTGCAAGTTAAAATTATTTTTCGTATTGTAAATTGAGTAGTTTTGTTCTTATATTCATATATTTTTTTTTGAATTTTAGTAAGGTAGCAAAGTCCAATTGTACAAAGGTTAATTAGGACGCCACCTGGAAGCTATGCGCCATAGTCTAACCCGATGCTCTAGAAAAGTGAGCAAAGGTTGCTTAGGCATGATGTTAAAATAAATTCTAGTTGTCTTGGTGGAGGATGACAATCAGTTAGGTTAATTCTAAATTAATCACCAATTTTTAAAAGATTCAGTGACCATAATATAAGACTCAAACCAAGACTTACGATTGGATTTGCAACTTGTAATTTGTAAGCTTTAAATAGGAAGGCTAGAGAACTAGTTTTACTCTAGTTAGTAGAACAAGTATCGCATGTTTACAAGAAACTAAATGAAATAGAAGAAAAACAAGAGCTATCGTAGAAAATTAGAGATAGTGGGAATAGAGTAGGAATTGTAATGGAATATTTAATAAAACATAATTTTTTGTGGTCAATAGAGGTGGTGAAAGGATGATTAGCATTTAGACTAATTATTGGTAAGGATATTATGGATAAAACTAGTGCATATGCCTTACAAGTTTTTTTTTGTCTTTGATAGAATATGCCTTCCAAAATATTTTTGTAATTTTTCTTATAAGCCAAAACTTTAGGCATAACTTGTACGGCATTCTAAGCCAAAACTATGCCTTGCAAGTTTTTTTTTTTTTTTGATGAAATGCCTGACAAGTTTTTGCTTAGAAGGAAGATTACAAAAATATTTGGGAACAGATGAATGATTTACTGCTATGACTACCTGAGAAAGTTATTTATGGTATTTAAGTTGGATATGCAAACTATAATAGATGATCTAAAAAAAATTTGTTCTGGTTAATGTATAGGAGATAGAAATGAGATGAATGGTTCTATACTTGATTTTACAGTAACATACAATCTTGCAGTACTAAAATCTTTTCTTTTTTTGATCAAGAAAACAATTTACATGCTTTCAAATTTGAACTGCTTAATTTCAATTAATTATCTTTTACTATAAGAAAAAGTTCCTTGCTAGATTAGAGAGCGTCATTTAAATGAAAGGAGAGTGATGTCAATTGTAATAGATAAGATTGCAAAATTTGAAAGGGAATGGTAAATTATTTTAGCAATAACTTGCTAAAAGATCCCTTGAGACAAACTGTATGCGGAACAAAATGTCAAGTTCTATTAAGAAAATTTAGAAGTCCCATATGTTGAATCCAGATGTGCTTCTTCACCACTACGGAGACTTGGGGGGTGGAATGAGGATGTTCCAAATGAAAAAAAAAAGGGTAAATACTAGTGATGCACATTAATAATTGAATAGAAGTAAAAATGGGTAGTTAGTAAAGCTATGCCTGTAGGTTTGATGAGCCTGTATGATAAGTTGGGTACCATTTGGTGTGTCAGTTTGGGTTTACAGGTCGGTTCCTAATGATCTTGGGATCAGAACCACCCAAACAAAGGCATGGAAGAACTTAGGGAAGGCCCCAAAACAAAGCTTGATGGATGGGGACTCAACTTCAGCAACCAAGAAACAAATTGGGCAAAATGACTAACCCAAGTTCAACTTTGGTTAGTCTATTTTTGGTTAGACTCGAGTTAAACCTCAGAGGTTGGAGTCAAGTTGGGTTGGGATGGATCAGCCCAACCCATGGGTCCCATCAAGCCAACCCAAGCAATAATGGGTTGGGTTGAACTGACCTGAAGAGGTTTTGGGGGGTGTAGGGGAGAATAAGAGGGGAGGAGAACTACCACCTCCCTCTCAATTAAGGGTCGTCCATGCTGTTGGATAACCAATTGTCCCTCCCATTATCGCCTATTTCCTTTGGCCTTTTTGTATCCCTTTATTAATTTCAGATGTTTATAATAGCAAAACAATTATGTCATGGCATCCAATTCTCTCCTGTAATTGGGTAGTCTGTCTTGTACTTAACTGCACTATTTTGAAGAGGAAAATACCCTTTTTGTGAGTGAAGGTCTTTGCCAAAACTCCCACTCGTGGCAAAATTGTGCAAGTTTTATTGAATTATTTCATTCCCACTCTCTCTACCTCTCTCTCTTTCTATTTCTAAAACCCTCACCTTTTTGAGCAAGCCATATCAATAGAGAAGCCTTTCCCGTCCTTGTCCCCATCACCTATCCTATTCTCACAATTCTTTCCTAGTTTTACCATAAAAATCATCACTTAATGAAGAAATTTAAGTTATCACTTGCTATTTTTATATGCTTTAGTGAGGATCTATCTTCTGAGTCATTCTATATTTGACCAGAGCCGACCTTGAACCCAACTCAGAGATTCTAAATCTCATATTCTTCACCCTAGTTTCCATCTGAGAGACTGAAAAATCAAGTTTCCCTAGACTAATAGTCAGCTTTAAGTTGGATTGTTAGGTTGGGTCCTTGACACCTCCGGGGTACTTACACTGAAGGTGAGGAAGAGGTTCAAATTAGCTAGAGCGAGGAATTAGAAATCATGGAAAGGAGATTTAATCCCCTGCACTCCAAGGACTGTTTATTATGAAAAAGTGTTGATGAAGACACTCTAATTGATTTTCATAAGGCTATCGAAAAGATGAAGATGACAATGACGCTTATGATGATGATGATTCTAGCAATTTTACTTTTATTCAATGAACCATGTTTTATGCGAATTCTTATTTCTAGAGATGGATATTGAAGTTCAGACTATGGTTGTAATAATTTAAGCATAATTGTCTCTCATATTCTTTAATATCCCAATGGAAAATGCAGATTGGTCTTAAAGGAGAGGAGCTAGGGCTGCATGCTGGCTTTGAGGATTCAAATTGGGTCTCAACTTCAAACTTACCAAAGAATCAGCCGTTGGTGTGGTACATGGTAAGCTTCAGTAGTTTTAGCAAAAAACTATCATGGATTGTTAGACTCAAAAGCTAGCATGGCAAAGTGGTTTATGGCAAAAAATCATGGTTTTTCGTTCTCCTGCTTTCGGAGGTTGAATGCAATGTGATTTAAGTTTCCTTAACCTATTGTACTGTAGGACTGGCAGGAATGCACACTACCCCCACTTGTGGCCTATTTTATTCCTGATGGCTTGGACATCTGACCACCACCCGATCAAAGCATAATGTTGTGCATGTTTTTTGGCAGCACCTTTTATCTAGACCAGTGCAATGTTATTTATTTGTTCTATTGAGACGTAGGCAACTTAGCTGCATTTTTGCACAATGACAATGCGCTATATTATATCTAAAATTTGATGCAGACAAGCTTCGGCGCTCCTGAAGGAAATGATCCGGTTGCAATAGACTTCACAGGGATGGGGAAGGGTGAGGCATGGATAAATGGGCAAAGTATTGGCCGCTACTGGCCAACTAATAATGCTCCACAGAATGGGTGTACTCAATGCAACTACAGAGGTTCTTATGATTCCGAAAAGTGTCAGAAGGACTGCGGAAAACCTTCTCAGCAGCTGTAAGAATTAAGTTTGGTCTGTACTTCAATTCTATTGGTTGATCTTATATTAATTTGTTCATACAAGCAGGAATCATGTGCCACGTTCTATGATCCAAAAGGAGAACAACACGTTAGTTCTGTTTGAGGAGATGGGTGGAGATCCAACTCGTATTTCTTTTGCCATCAAACAGGTCAGAGGCATATGTGGACACATTTCGGAATTGCATCCTTCCCGATTACTGGAATCTCAGCTATCATCAACAACGGCAACCATCGTCAATCCTGCACCGGTCCTCAAGTTGGAGTGTCCATATCCCAACCAGGTTATTTCTTCCATAAACTTTGCAAGTTTTGGCACTCCATCAGGAAATTGTGGTAGCTTTAGTCATGGTCAGTGCAACAGTAGTAGATCCCTAGATGTTGTCAAGCAGGTAGAGAACGAAAATCACATATCCACCATTGTCCATGTGCCAACTACAAAAGTCACTCAAGTGTTTGTGTTTTTTTACTAATATTATGTAGGCATGCATTGGATCGAAGAACTGCAGTATCAGTGTCTCCATCGAAACATTTGGTGACCCGTGCAAGGAACTCATCAAGAGCCTAGCAGTTGAAGCCGCCTGCTCCTGATGGAACCAGCTGGAACTGGCCAGCCCGGGAAATAGGAGTTCCCTTGTACGCCTTCCAATTCCATAGACAATTTGGCCCGATCCAACAGGAGCCAAATGCATAACATGTAAAAAAAGTGTGCATTCAATGACTACGTAATGTATAGTGTAGAATAATGCAAATAATGAATGCCTCTTGAATTTTAATTCACTTGTATTTTAAAAAGAAATATGTCGAAAACAAAGTTTCAATCATGTAATGTCACATAAAAAAATTTGCATCTAACCAAGCGAGGATAAAGAACTTAACCGTTTTGTTATACTAACTAAATATTAAGTCATTTGTGTGGACAAGAGTGGAATAATTTTGAACTCTACCCAATTTGTTATATGTTAACCTAGTATCGGTCCCAAAACATATTTAATTAATAATTAATTTAAAACTTTAATATGACGAGAAATTCTTGGTGTATTGTATATTATTTGTGCACCTGCAATGAAAATCGATGAGTGGCAAAAGAGAAGGAAATGGATGCCACCTAACATTAATGCGGATGATATTTTACACAAGAATAATAGTATTAATTTATCAGTCACAATTATCCCCAAAAGTTTTGAAAACTATTGTTAGTTCCATCCACACTAATTGAGGAGATAATAAAATATACTATCCCTTCAATTTTAGCTAAAACTAACACCTAAAAATTTGAAAATCTTTGAGGCCTAATTTTGGGGGTTTCATGTCATTTTTATTTTTACTAATCCAATTGTTATTTTGTACTCATATAAGAAGCAA
Organism: Apostasia ramifera; assembly: GCA_019297695.1. Lineage (NCBI taxonomy): Eukaryota > Viridiplantae > Streptophyta > Magnoliopsida > Asparagales > Orchidaceae > Apostasia > Apostasia ramifera. Next base: position 111,773 of record JAEMOT010003444.1, read on the forward strand.
TCGGGCTCCCTTGTTGGCATTTTGAGATTTCATGCTGGGATATAATATCATATTCTTATATGGAAGAAAAAGCATTAAAAAATGGAAACAATTTTTTATTTTCCTTGATATCATTTTCATGTTCTTATACTTGATAAAAAAAAAATTGTATTCCTCCATATACATAAAATATCATTTGTTATATTTTTATACGAACAAACATTTTACATAGAGTAGGAATACACCTACTTCTTTTACCAAAAAAAAAATGAATACAACTATTTCTCATTTCTATCCTATGCGAAAAACTCATTGTAGAAGATAAAATTATTATTTCTCTTTTTAGTATAGTTACAATTGTTTGGCATTATACTTTCCATTCAATTTTTCATGACATTGACTATCAAAAAAATCATGACATCACTGCACAAAAAAAGAGATATAATTGTAAACTTTTTTTTTTAGTTAATAGAAATTAGTTCCTTTTAGTTAATAGAAATTAGTTCCTTTTAGTTTGAATCTACGTACAATTAAGTCACTCTAATTTTTAAATTAACTAAGGGTCATTTAGTTTGTTATTATCTTGGTGTTATGCTATGTAATTTAAATGTCATAACATTTAGATGTCATGTTTTGACTAATAATTGTATTATCTAACAAAAAATTATTTATAAATGTTATTAAATTAAACAATTGCTTTCTCTATATAACATAACATCACATCAAGATAACATTGAACTAAATGCCCCTTAAATCAAATTTTAATTTGAAATAACGTATAAATAGGTCCATTGATATTGAT